>RPOG01004573.1:0-42898 GCA_008086565.1 Thalassoma bifasciatum | reverse complement strand
GACATAACTTGGTCAATTCTGTCACCTGAACTTATAGCACAGTATTTCATTTTATGCAAACAGTAACAACAGAATGTCAAATTTAAAGAGTAATTGAACCTACCTGAGGATTTCATGGCACTTGATTAGTTACAGTAGCTGAACATGAGGAAAGTTTACACCATGCAGTTTTTTTCTCTCTCACTCAACTCAGCATTAAACAAATGAAGACATTTATGGGAAAAAAAACAAAAAACTTTGATTCCTTACTTTTTTTTTAACATAGATTGATGACCCAAAAAACAGAAACAAACACTGGAATGCCTCTTCACCTACATGTGACTAATGAAAGAGATTGTACTTTTTTGAAAGTGCGATGGCAGAGAAGGATGGTTCATGTGAAGTCAGGGCTATCCTCAAACAGTGATGCAATCTCTTGTTTGTTAAAGAGGAGTGAGTGTTTGTGTTTATGGCATACATGTGAGAGACGCTGGATTTGCAGGTGTATGTCGAGCTAAACATAACTTTGCGTTTGGAAGTATTACCATACCAGCCACCAACTTTGTGTAGCCATTTCTCTCAAGCACTCTTTTACCGTCTCAGCTCTGGTGAACGGACGCTTTTTTTTTTTTTTTCTTTTTTACCAAGGATCCAAGCCACACGGAGAGAGGCTGCAGTTGCCTTCTGTTGGGTTGAACATGATCGA
The DNA here is from genome assembly GCA_008086565.1 of Thalassoma bifasciatum. Lineage (NCBI taxonomy): Eukaryota > Metazoa > Chordata > Actinopteri > Labriformes > Labridae > Thalassoma > Thalassoma bifasciatum. The sequence goes on along the minus strand of RPOG01004573.1, from coordinate 42,213 downwards.
CTTAACCCAACATTACTTTGCTCATAGTTTGCAGTGAGAGCTTTTATTTTCCGCTGGCAAACACCTGGTAAAAAGTTTCATCAAAGCCTGGATATTTAATTTTTAAGGGCCTCTGCAGGCGAAAGGCCCCTGCTACCACAGACATATCGGCGCACCCTCAGCAGTCTCAGTGTAAACATATTTGTCCATCCAGTTCTAGTTACATTTGTGATTTCCTGCATCTTCTTTCCTTTTCTTTAGTGTTGACAGTGACATTTCACCAAATCTGTACTCCTGCTAGCTAGCAACAAGCCTGCCACCACAACAATATGGTGCGTAGAGGCACTTTCCCTCCCCATAACAGCCCAGGCTTATGATAGGCTACTGACACAGGACCAAAGATGTTCTGTTAAACAGGAGCACTCTGCTGCTTTTAAAGCGTCACCCTGGCAACAATGACAGTTTTTTACAATTTTCCCCCCTGCCTTCAACTGTCAATGTGAGTCATTTTAATGCTATTGTATGTAGTGTTTTCAGCTCCTGTGTTGTTGTTTTCCATCATTTTCTTCTGATTTTATTTATTTTTATTTATTAGTCAGTCACCATGTGGTAGTCTTTATTCCCCGTGTTCTGTATAGAATATTATGCTTTTATGTTTTTGTCAAAATAAATAAATAAATAAATATTCAAGATGCAAGAAAAGCTCCATTCTGGTAATAGAATGTGATTTTAATAAGACTTGCTTTAATAATGAGGTTATCACATAAAAATCTCCTTCAAGGTAGCCCCCCAGCTGTACCTGGACAGGCCTCCAACACTAAATCTGTAGAAACAGTCTCAGTCAATCAAAAGTATATGAAGAACAGATGACGAGTCTGATGTGAGTGAAACAGTAATTGCTGCTAGGTTTGTTGTTTCAGCTCAGTTTTCCAAACTGTGTATTTTGGTCGAGTAAACATACGGTGCACACCGTGGGTTGTATAATGTGATAAAAGAGAACAGTGAGAGCCAGACACTGACTTTGAAGATTCTCCTCCATTCGTCTGAAAAGCACCTCAAAGGGGATGGGAAAATAAAATGCTTCGCTTTTAGGACTTAATGATTGATCTTGAAAAAGTTTCACTTATTGTGCATTTGTCTGCACATAATCCATAATTTGAAAGGAGATGATCAGCACCGTAATTGATTATTTCTGTGAGTTCAGCAGAACAGTCAGTCTGATGATATTCTTTACACTAAACTGCAGTACAGGCTGAGTGTACAAGGTTTGAGTATCACATTGCATCCTGCAAAACCTAAACAAAGAAAAGTAGTGTTCAAAAGATGATCCACACTCCATTCATTTGCTGCAGGAGTCATGTCTTTACATCAGTGGGTGATGGTGCTCATGGGAAACATCTTTATCCAGGAGAAACTCTTCTCATTTTGTCCACAGGTGTCTTCATTCAGTGTCAAACAGGTAGTCCCCACTGGGTGTCATAAGTGTAGCAGGGGGTTACAGGAGAGCAGGACTCAGTTGCAGATTTCAAATCAAAAGTATTTATTTGATAAAAGCCAAAAGACCAAGCAAAAAATCGAAAATCCCCAAAACAAAACTTCTCAAAAAATCCCAAACTCAAAAAATCACACTAGGGAAAAAAACTTAAATAGGAGACGAGACCATGGCTCAACATGACACAACATGATACGACAAGACACTACGAGACACGACAAGGAACTGAACTCATGACAGAGAATGAATAGACAAGGGAGCCTAGATGTGAAACAAGCCACCTTAACTTCAACCAGAGACACGGGGAGCAAGTACAAGGTGAAACACAAGGAGAATACACATGAATAATACAGAAGCAAGAACAATTCAAAACTCTGCAACACTAGGAATAAACGTAACACAAAGTCTACACATGACAGAAGCAAAGAAGAACCACAAGGAGCAAAGACTTCAAACTAAAACAGGAAACACAGGGGGACACAAGACAAAATCACACAGAATAAATACATAGAAACTCAAGATACAACAAAAGACCAAAACACTGAGAAACAGACGCAAGAAGATAACATGACCAAAACAACTACAAGGACCTCTTCACTATGAAACAAAAAGAAAACCCCAAACAAAAGACAGAACCATCACACTGTGTCTTGCAGGCCATGAGCGGCCATTTTGACAGCTATGTTCAAAACAAAATTCTAATCCTCCTCAGTCTTAGCCATTGTCTTATTTCTAAGCCAATCTTTAGCAGAAATTTTATCTCAACTTTCCCTCTAAATTTTTACTCTTCAAAGTTGTGCATGCAAAATAAGCTCAAACTAGAATACTGCCAACTGTCAGTTCCTGCAGGTAGTTGCTAAGCAACCAAAATATACATCTCTGAAAACCATGAGGCCATGGTGACCACTTATGACAAAACTGCACATTGAGATATAAGCACTTTTAAGAAAAGTCAGAGACCTTCAAGGTTGTTTGTAGTGTTTTATTATTTTTGAAAGGTTAAGAAAAAAAGTCATGTGCTTCAGCCTTTTCTTTTTCTTTCTTTTACATTTTTTTTATTTTATTTGATACTCTTTTATTAGTCCAAAACTTCATCTAACCTTTGTTGTCTTCTCCTATTATATTTTGATCCTTCCACATTTTAGATATTGACACACAGGCTGAGTGTACACTGTGATATTCACACACGCACATGCTCAGAAGGCTGTCTTCACCTTGTTTTTCTTGAGCATCTACTTTACAGCTGGCTGAAAATGTCTGAGTGCCTTAGAGTGCATGCTTCAATTGTTTCACTCCTGTTAGTGGAGTAACACAGCAGGCAGAAGCCCTCCCTGGTGCTTTGGAAAGCACTCTGTGCACTCTGCACACAAGTAGAAAAATGGGCAAGCCATTAGTCGTAGTCCTTTACCTTTCTTTGTTCTTCTGGAGCTCTCATTATGAATAAAGTGTCCTCTGTCTGGAAGAGTGCAGCACTTTCCCTAACTTTTGACGTCTTCTCCTGATTGTATGATTGTTTTTTCATTTTGGTAAATCTCCTCTAATTTTTCATCACACCCCTTTCTGTCTAAACATTTACACACAAGTAGAACAATTGAGGAGAAAATAATAGAAAAGAAAGAATTTTTCAGCCTATATGAGGACATGCCCAGGAGTGTAAACATTACAAAATGTGTGATTATGTTGTTTAAGCTCAATTCTGCCACCTCCACCCTCTCAAGCAGCCTTGCCTCTCTGGACCTATCCCAGTGTATGGCAGCCATTGTTCCACTACAGCATAAACCCCTTCACAAGCCTCCTCTTAAGCTCCAAACTGTAGAACATGGCCAGAGCCGAGCAAACAATCAGCCCCTGAATAAGTGTAGCGGCTAGATGTGCAGACAGCTCCAGTGTAATTGGAAAGGCCTGTAATGAGCAGAGCTGAATGCCTGACCATGGGCCACCAAGCTTGAATCCTGAGAGTTTGTGTTGTCTTTCCCCTCTGAGGGCTTTGGATGGGCCCGTTTCAGTGTGGTGGGAGCATGTCTGGTTGCATGCGGACTGGCTTGAAGGGTATGCGTTTAAAAGAGCAGGTCATTCCCACAGTGCATTGCACATCCTTTCTGGTCCTGCCTGATTTGCATTCACTCTGAGGGCTCTGCTTCTATTCACTGATGTGCTCACTGTTCTCTCTGGGCATCCTAACTATCTTTTCTTGGGGTGCACATGCACATTTTTTTTTATTTTTTGGTACATTTTATCAAAGGCTTTTTTTTTTAATCCCTTCTCTATTTCCCACCCGTCTCCACGGTTAAGGACAACCTGCTGAGGTAATGCACTTCTTCTTCCTTCTTCCTTCTTTTTTTCTTTTCTCTTTTTGATAATGAGCTTCCAGTCAGCGGAACAGCCCAGTCACATCTAATATCTTCTAATAAAAGGAGAGTGGTTGCTTCCCACCACGGGGAGTGCTTCTCAGCTCCACTCTGTCGGACCTGTGGGTGAGGAATCCCTCTTAATTAGAGCCATTAAAAGTCCAGTAGGAGCAATAAGGAGCCCTGTGGGTTCCATGTCTTCTCTCCACCTCTGACCCTAAATATTTTATCTTCCAATAGCCTCCTCTCAGCCGAGCATCAAATTTTGGTCTCTCTTGATACAGAATTTCTTCCTCACCATGTCACGACTCTTTTTTTTTTGCACAGCAGTGCAGCAGAGCTCTCCTGCTGGCTCTGATATTACACACCGAGCCTCTTCACATTCAACAAAAGAGAGAGGTCACAGCTTGTCGGAGCCTCTATCTGACTGGCAGCTGTGATAGCCCGGTTGGGTTTCTTCTTAATAGTAGAGAAGACATGCATTTGATCTGGCTTTTGACCAATCGGCAATGTGTGCGTCCACCGCAGCATCTCTCCCACCTGCATAGCAGTAAAGCACTAACAACACTTTGACACCTGTACCCTCTGTGTTTACTACAGGCCTGAAGGATTTTCTCTTTTTCCTTTTAAATCCGATGACAGACGTATTGGCCCGTTTTCCTGCTGTGCTGGCTTTTACTATCACAGAATAAATACACCCTGTTGTCCAGTGAAAAAATATTATGCTTGTACTTGTAGCCCCTCTTGAGAAATCCCGAGGCCAACTAAAATCTCTGTCCCTGAACAAGCAAAGCTGTTCTGTGACCAGCTGTGGGTTGAGGCAGACAGGACCACTGAGAGTTAAACAGCCGTGTCAGGGCTTAATTAGAGAGCCAGACCAAAGGAAACAGCTCAGGTTCCTTGTTAAACATGCTGAAGGCCATAAGCTCACTACACAGGCTGTCTGTGGGTCACAGGGTCAGACTGGGATGATGAAGTTTCCCGTAACTGCTTCCTGAGTTCAAATGAGGCAAAAGTCGATTAGAAGCATGTGTTTTTATGCACATGCTCCAATTACTTCCCCAAGTAGCATGCAGAATCAATAATTTGTTCACTTTAGAGCATTAAAATACGGTTTCAAGCTGATATATTTTGAGCAAAGTAGACCTCAGATGGAAGCCTGATTTAACACTATGGAGGGGTGTTAATATGATTTTTAAATGTCTTTATCAATTCTGCTTATCAGTCCAGCTCTTTATCAGTTCCCTTATCAACTGAAGTGGGCACCTCATACAGCTTTGAGTTGTTTGGGACCTTGAGCTTTCTCTAGTTTTGCTGAAGTCAACCATGGGCCTACACATCCTGTTTGGAAAACATTTACCTGTCAGTATTTTCGCATTTTTAGATTTAAGTTTGCTCACTAAAAGTTATTGTGATATGTTTCTGTGATAAAAATTGAAATTCTGTTTTAAACGAGAAGTTGTATCAATGTTTGCTATCTGCTAGCATATCAAAGCAATTTTCTTTGTACAACAGCATCAAACTAGTGCAATGTTTTCTATATCATTTTGGGTACATTAGATGTGTAATGTTGAATGTACTGAAAAGGAATCTCTTGTGACAGAGTTATGTTCATTTATTTGTATGTTCAGATTTACTGCATCTTGATGATGATGATAATAATAATAATAATAATAATATTAATAATAATAATAATAATAATAATAAACTTTATTTGTATAGCACTTTTCAAACCCAAAGTTACAAAGTGCTTTATAGGCAATAAAAGCAACAATGCTCTGAGAAACGGTTCAAGTAAAATCAGTCATCAGAGCAGGCAAGAAAACACAAAAACAGGATCAGCTAAAAATAATGATTAAATATACACAATTGAAACAACAAGGTAAAAACACATGTATGAATAAATGAAAATAAAAGGCCTCAGCTAAAATCAGGGAAGGCTCTCCGATAAAAATATGTTTTAAGAAGCGATTTAAAAGAGGTTACTGACTCAGCAGATCTAATTTCCTCTGGGAGACTGTTTGAGAGCCTCGGAGCACACGCTGAAAAAGCCCTGTCTCCTTTCTTTCTCAGCCAAGTCACCGGTACATTTAAAAGACCTTTGCCCGAGGACCTCAGCAGACGCATTGGCTCATAAGGGGTTAAAAGGTCTAAAATGTAAGGTGGAGCAAGGCCTTGCAGAGCTTTAAAAGTGGTCAGTAAAATCTTTAAATCAATTCTAAAACATACGGGGAGCCAATGTAAGGAGGATAAAATCGGGTGATGTGCTCATGTTTCCTTGTTTTCGTTAAAAGCCTGGCAGCAGAGTTTTGAACAAGCTGTAAATGATTTATATCTCTCTGGCTCAGGCAGGTAAAAAGACTATTGCAGTAATCCAGGCGGGAGGATGTAAAAGTGTGTAAAAGAATTTCTGTATCTTTAAAACTTAAAATGGACCTAAATACGGCAATGTTTCTTAGATGATAAAAACAAGATTGTACAAGTTTTGTTGTGTGCCATTCGACTGAAAGGTCACTATCAAACCAAACGCCTAGATTTTTTGCAGCGGTCTTTGGATTGGGGTTCGCAAACAAGGAACCAGCAGATGGCAGCACGTCATTAGCCAGGTGCTGGGAGCCAATGACAAGGATGTCAGTTTTGTCATCATTCAGCTGCAAGAAATTTTTTTGACATCCTGTCCTTAACATCTTGTATGCAGTTTGAAATCCCACTCAGCCGATCCTGTTCTGAGGGTTTAAAAGACACATACAGTTGAGTATCATCTGCATAGCAATGAAAGGATACACCGTGACGTTAAATGATGTGTCCTGGAGGCAGCATGTACAGGGAAATTAAAACAGGCCCTAGGACAGATCTCTGGGGTACACCATGCTGAATTTTTGAAAATTTGGAAAAATAATTGTTACCAGAGACACAGAATTGCCTGTTGGTGAGGTAAGATTAAAACCAGTTTAAAACTGTCCCGGATAACCCCACCCAGTGATGCAGTCTGTTTAAAAGGATGTTGTGATCGACAGTGTCAAACACTGCACTCAGATCAAGGAGCACCAGGATTGAACACAGGCCTTTGTCAGCTGACCTTGAGCAGGGCAGACTCAGTGCTGTGGTATTTGCGAAAACTGGATGGAATTTTTCAAATATGTTGTTTTCATCAAGTGGAGCCAGTAGCTGGTTGCAAACTAGTTTTACCATGATTTTTGAGATGAAACGCAACTTTGAAATTGGCCTGTAGCTTTGAGGAAGAGTGGGATCAAGACCAGGCTTTTTTAAAAGGGGATTAACACAGGCAGTTCTAAAATAATCAGGAACACAACCAGTAGACAGAGAGCTGTTAAAAACAGCGAGTAAACAAGGCCCAATACAGTCAAGGACTTTAAGTAGAAACTTTGTGGTCAAAATGTCAAAAGGGCAAGAGGATGTTGTCATTGATGCAACTGTTTTTAAAAGCTCTGGCATTGTAACAGCGTATAACTGGTTGAGACTATGACCAGATTTTGGCAAGTGGAGTGCATCAGGCAGAGAATCAATAGGTGTGATAGAGGCTCTGATTGATTTCACTTACCCATTAAAAAAATGATTCAAAAATGTTTCACAATCAGCAACACATTCAATTGTGCATGGGAGCAGGATTTACCAGCTGGTCAACAGTTCTGAATAAAACTTTAGGGTTGTGTTGTTGAGAGGTGATGAGCTCAGAGGAATAACGTGCCCTTGCATCCTCGATCAAATTGTTCAAATTCTATTGAAGCTCTTTGAAGATATTAAAATTTACTTTGAGGCCATATTTTTTCCATCTATGTTCGGCTCTTCTAGGGTCTCTTTTAGCTTTGTGAATGTTCTCATTTAACCAGGGTTGGTTTTTGTCAGATGATTTAAGCCGAGTCTTAAAAGGGGAAATAGTATCTAGAGCCATAGAGCAGATGGAGTTAAGATTTCAATCAGTGCATTGGTATCAATGTGTTCTAGTGGCTCTGTGTTCAGTCTAATAAACAGACTGCCAAACTGAGAAACACTTTGCTCACTAAGAAAGCGGGTGCATGAAGGGTGGTAACAGGCAGTGTAAAGAGCTGGTACATCACAGTTGAATAGGACACACTTATGGTCAGATGTGGTCATTTCACGCAGCTCCAATAAGGATAATGTGACACCAAGGGTGAAAACAAGATCGAGTGTATGACCACGATTATGTGTTTGACCACATATGTGCTGCTCAAAGTTAAAAGAAGAGGTGATGTTTAAAAACTTCAGAGCAAGGGCATTAGTGGCACTATCAACATGGATATTGAAATCCCCACATAAAACAATGTTGGCATAGTTTAACACATGAGTGGACAAAAATTCTGAGGATTCAGATAAAACACTGCCAACTGATTTGGGTGGTCTATAAATAAGAATAAACAAAATGGGGTGAGGGCCACTAAGTTTAAAGGCAAGAATCTGAAAAGAGGAGAGTTCATTTCACGGTTTTTGTACATTTGAGATTGCTCTTAAAGACAGATGCCAAACCACCACCACCACTGATCCTTGGTTGATTAAAATAATCATAAAGAAGAGGACATAATTCAATAAGCTAGCAGTGATCATTAGTGTGTAACCATGTTTCTGTTAAAAACAAGAGGTCTACGTCTGCAGAAATAAAATCATTCAAAATAAAAGTTTTCTTAGAGATGGACCTAACATTAAAAAGTGCCATCTGTAAAGTGTTGGGACGAGGAGTGGGAGATGAATTCTTGGAGGGAATATTAAATGAGTTGCAAGGCAGTTGGCGGAGATTCCCAATACGTGCACCCCCCTGGGATTTGCAATGACGACGGGGGAGTCTGTGAGAAATAATCGTTTGAATGGGCAAGGTGTTTGGTGGTGGTGGAGGTGGTGATGACAGAGAAGACCTGTGGGGGGAGCCAGTGAGCTGAGCAATGCTTGGTGCTGCCTTAGTGGGCACAAGGGAAGAAGCAGGCTCAGCATTGGGGGTGTGACACGGAATCAGTCAATCACGTGGAGCGTAACGGATGACTATCTGGATGTTAGCAGTTAACGTTGAGCTCCCTAGCTTATTTGGGTGGACACCGTCCTTACTATAAAAAGAAGGACGGAGCCTACTAAAACGCATATCACCTCGGGACAGCGTTGGCAGAGGACCACTAATAAAAACAGCCTTCCCAGCGTTTTTTAAGAGCACAAAAAGGTCGTTAAAATCCCGTTTAGTCAGCTCAGATTGCTGACCTGCTGTGTCGTTACTGCCCACATGGACTATCACCCTTTCAATGGAGGCTGGTAGTGAGTCCAGCAGCCCAGGTAGTTTTTCAAGGATGACCGGGACCGTGGCCCCTGGAAAGCAGTGGGTGGTGGCATTGAAGAAGCGAGTGTTCCTGGAAATACTGTCACCTACTATCAAAGTAGTAGGGGGGGGAAAGGGGATGGAGGGAAACAGGCTTACGGGTCGGAGGTGCCGAGTCCTCAGTGCGTGACAGAGGGGGCATTAGGCTCTTAACTCATTAGGTGCAAAATTTGTCATGGCAGTAAATTCACTCATCTTATTTGCATACTATGGCATCACCAGGCCGCCATGTTGGATGTTCTACAAACATTTGTGAAAGTATAGGGACAGATGTGGCTTCTATCTTGTCTGCAGCTGTTCATGCGTTTTTTTTACACCATTAGCGGTGTTTTGAACACTCCTGCTTCACACACACATGACACGGTGAAGCAAAGCATTGGCTCCAGTATGTGCTGCTCGTGGACTGTCATGGCAAACGGACTCACTGCTGCTGCGCACAGAAGCAGTGTCACTTGTATCTTACTGGATGACTGAACACCTTCATCAGAAGGTGAATATTCCCCTTCAGAATCTGAGTTGAAGTCTAAGTACTCTGTCAACAGTGATCAGACCTCTCAGCATCATAAGTTTTCTCTGGCTAAAATTTGCTTTCTTGCTCTGTGTTATGCTCCTACTACAACCACTACTTCCCCGTCTCTTCAACCAGGGGACAGGTTTTCTTTTTTTTATAGTTTTCAAACTCCAAAATTTTGAATAGAAATATGCCCACAAAAATTGCTCAGATTGAAGTTACAGATGTCTGCCATCTCCTTGTGTAAAGGGCTAACTACATGAGGCACCATATTTGCAGCCATGGCTTGTTAAATTCAGCATGAGGCTTGTTGCAGCTTTGTGACTTTGGTTAAGTGAAACTTTAAGCAGAAAATCCTGAATCTGAGTTTTCTTGGCAAACTGTCATCTATCTACTAAGGTGAGCTGGCTTGGGCAGAATAGTTTATGTCTGGCCGGGCCGCTCCAGGGTAATGTAAAGAATCGATAAGGGAATTGTTAAGAAAAAAGACTATTGATGCGAATGGATTTCAAAAAATTGTATAGACTCTTAACGGGAAGGGTTTCTTAATACCCCTCTATCTTTATAACCAACAAAAAAATCTATGGACTCCCCTGTGTATTGGTTGTATAGGTCCATGTCCATGTGATATATGTTGTTACAGTAGGTGAACTTGTGATGGTGTCTGTGGTTCACCTCTGTGCTCACTATGCAAAGCAGCATCACCCCCCCTGCAGCATTCTTTTAACACTGCTAGAATGAGGATCTAGTTTCATATGCAGATGGAAAATCTAATATATTTGGATGTGAAATGCATTGTGCTGCCCTTTCTGAACCCAATAATCTCAGCAACCACAAAGGGCACAGCTATAGGAGTCACTATCTGAGAGCAGCTCCCTTACAGTCAAGATCACCAGAAAGATAACACAAGGGGGTTTATTAATCTCATATTGTGTCGAACGTACTGAATATGAAATGGATCTACAGAGGATGCAGTTCAAAACCAGATGACACTTCTTTTTTTTAGCTCACAAGAGATGACAAAGCCAAAGTTTGGCCTGTGACAGACAGAGTAAGTTTTTTGATCAGTCCTACAAGAAATATAGGAGCACCTCAAATGATATGTTAACTATCATATACCTTTCAGAAACTCACTAACATTATATTTTCAAAGAACGATTGCTCTAAAAGTTGCAGGATAACAACAGGCTCCAAGTGTTTTATCTCTGTGAGAAGCGAACCCAAAGAATCTTTAGATACAGAAGCCACAGCAACAGACATAGTGCCTTTCTCACACAGTTGCTGGGAGATCAACACCTCACCTCCTAGTTTAGTAATCCCACAGTAACACCCATTTTAGCAGACTGTGGATATTTTTTCCCAAAATGTATGACCTGGGTTAGAGAAATCAACTTATCCAGGTCAGGTTCCAGCCTCAACTTTCTTCTTGAAGCTCATATTCGTTAAATGATAATTGTATGATCCAGAAACTCTTTCAAACCAAGGACGAGCACACAGAGCACTGAGTCTGAGACCTGGGTCATAATAGAGGATCTAGAAAACTGCTCCAAATTATCAGAATATTAATGGTCGTATAGATTAGGATTACCTATCAGACTGGTTAATATTTTGATAATATGACTTGGATTTACTTTGATCTAAAAATGTGCTTCTGTTGATCATAAATTTTGTGATGGCCTATTATTTATTCTATATTTGCTCATATCCTCGGCTTGAAACCATATTTTTCATGAAACACAATAAGTAAAAATCATATTTTTGTCAGCAGATCATTTGGCCAAACCTGGTTAACTGAGGTTGGATAAAGAAAACACATTTAACAACTCAGCTGCAGACATTGTTTGTGTTTCAGTGTTAAGTGTGACCCTGTGAACTGGTGACTCCCAGCTGAGCTGATCATCAGTGACACATTTGGCTGAGAGTCCCTGGTTGGCACAATTATTTAGAACTCCAAAACACCTGTAGCTCTGTAATGGTAAGAACTTGATACAAGTTTGCTCCATGATGTCATTTTGTTTCTGACCACCAAAAGCAGACTTTTTTTTTCATCAAGTTGCACACTGTAAAGTATGATTTTTCACATTTGTTATTCTAGCACATTATTCCATGTCAATGTGACAAATGATTACTGAAATGTTTGTGATAAAAATTAAGTATATGCTGGCATCATCTCAACTACGAAATGTATTTCAACTTAAAAATTTGTGTCCAAATAAGTCAGTAATGAATATCGACTTGACAATCAGCTGTTAAATTAAGCTACAGCTTTCAAGTTGTACCCAGAATGTCTTGAATTGTAACCTAATAGTTATACCATGAGTGAATAGGGAACGCAATAGATATAACACCCTGCTGTACATAGTAAAGTTTGGCGTAGGACACTGGCTGACTTGGCTCCATGGTTTATAAAACTAGAGAGTTTAAATGAGATGGAATTGATAAGTTATTTCAAACAACTACCTGAAGAAGTGAAGTTAACTAACAAGTCTAAATCGACCAAACTGATACAAGGGTTGCCACAAGGTATCCGATCTAAGCTAGACAACTTCTATTGGCGACAGAACAACACAATAGAAATTTTGACTTAAAATAAAGTCTCAAGGCAGCCCTTGATATTAGAGATGGGCAAAGCAGTTCTTCTAAGTGAATCAAATCATTAGAATCAGTTCAGTTAAAAGATTTGTTTAGAAGATTTGTTCATGGAATTACTCAGTATATTAATGCAGTTACATCTATCACCCAATACTCAGTGAACTGACACAACACTGTTTATTTAGTTCCATATGATCCTAACTAGTGGCAAAACTCACTTTACTCATGGTTGTCCTCCAGAAACATAACCCAAGTCACCACTGGGTCGACTTATACTGAAATATAACCTAAAGAATAAAAACTACTCAATAAAATGCAGAACCAGCAAGAACTAACAACAAACACATGTTGTACAAGAATATTCCCACAATCCCTTGGGAATGGCCAGGATGCTACAATACATTTACATTGCCAAAGCAGGTGTGACATAAAAAATTGTTCATTTTAAAGAATCGTTCACAAACGACACATCACTACTTGACATCATATTTTAATGTTGAAACAACAAGTTACATTTAACACTGCAGTTGTAATTAAGTGTTTCAAGAACTCCAACTCCTCTGTATGAATGGAGTTAAACCACTTACATTGCCAAATTGCATGTACATCTTGATGACAATGTCATTCATAAATGGGTCTATTTGCAAGACAAGTTTTGGGTGATAATGGGGTATTAAGCTCCTGCAAAGGACTCTACAGGCAATGATGGTCAAATCTCAGGTAATAATTGATGCAAGCTGTTGTCATTACTGTAACTCTCCCAACATTTGGAGTATGAAAAACACTCAAATGGCATGATTACAGACTCTTTTAAGGCCAGAATAAATACATATATATATATATATATATACATATATGTATATACACATACATATATTTAACGTTTTGATTAAAAATTTCACAAATGCATTATAAGTGTGTTAGGACACACAGATTCAGTTTCATCCTGCACTTTACAAGAGCAATACAATATTGGCACAATTACTAATTGTGCCAGTGGCTAAATTACCAATAGCTGCGTAGTTTCATGTGCACTGATAACAGTGAGTTTATTTTGTCCGAGTATTGACAAAAGTCCATGTTCAACACTGTTGCTGTTCTGATAGTATATCTAAAAAGCATCAGTGCTACCTGCACAGTCACACACATTTACCGCTGTGATAGCACTCCTCCACTACAGCTCCACGGCCCACAGGACAATTGTAGTGTGTAATGACCCTCTGTCCTGTTACTCTTGGCTGATCCCTTTTCTACCCTCCCTTGGGTGTTTTATTTTGCCAGCTTGATTGAGCCTGTGCAGTCAGTTGGATCCACCAGACAATCCCAGACAAAAATAATAAAACTTTAATCTGGGATGAATTGCCATTGTGTGCTTTTGCCCAAGACTGAAGTTTCAAAAGGATGTATTCCAGTTGGTATGGATGGTGTATGGTTCATAGTTAATTAATAGACCAGGGCTTCTAGAATACATTTATCCAAGTTTACTATCTATCTGCTTTTTTAATGATAAAGAAAACTGTGCCATTAAAACAGTTCAGTTTTCTGCAGAGGTCAGATGGGACTTTTATTTTCTGCCAAAACATCCCAAAGCATTTGGATGACATTCCTCACTGCATTCCATATCCAAACCCTCCGTAAAAGTTTTCATTTGGGTATTTTTAATTCAATATAACAGTCAAATATCGGCTTTTGCAAACAGAAGATTTTATTTTTCTTAGAGGAGGGTTGTTTTCAAGGGGAAAAGAAGATGGTCTGTTTAGCAGACCTTAGAGAAAAAAAAAGCTCAAGCTGATCAAACAGAAGGGAAACTTGTGTTCAAGACCTCTCCACAGCCTGGAGGTTTGAGAGTGCATGTCATCACCAGAGGTCGAAACTTAACAGAAGAGGCCATTGGAGAGTGGATGTAGTAACACAGAGGGTAAAAGACAAGCTGCAGTGTGTTTTCTGAACTCAAGAAACAGGATGGAGTTGAAAAGTAAGCCAGTGAGGAGTTTCAGCATAATCAGGAGATCATTGAGGAAGTAGGTGGGTCGAGTCCCCGGCGGGTGAAGATCACATTTAGACTGTAGCAGAGAGTCCAAGCACAGGGTCTCTCATCAAACTGTAACTGAAATTGGTGGCGTGATCATCAGCTATTGTGGTGGTGATGTGCTGTTCTGTGTGTGTGTGTGTGTGTGTGTGTGTGTGTGTGAGGGGGGGGGGGTGATTGCCCAGGGCCCTTCCCTTTAACCCTTGACAAGCCTGGAATGGAAATACACTGATTGCAGAGACTGATGCACCAACACCATGTCTCCCTGAAGAAGGCAAAAATCAGGTGATATAAAAGAAAAAGAAAGACGAAAGAAAAAAATTCAAACTGGGGGGAATGGCCTGAGGTAATCTTTCCCCTAAAAGTGAGTCAAATACACACTTTGATCATTTTTTTTTCCCATTAAATGATACTGTCTGTGGCACAAAGCTTAAGAACTCAGATATTTATATGTAGGGTCAGGGAAAAGAGGAAATTAAGAAATCTTACAGGGTTTAAAAGAAGATCTTTATGCTAACTTGTGGACCTTAAAACTTCTGCACTAAATGCCCCACTGGCACGACATGAAGAGTCCAGGCCTGTAATTTCTATGATTTGTCCACTGGGTATCACTGTGTTTCTGATTGATAACATTTCTTAAATTGATCTAATTTGATCTGCCCTGTTATCTTTTGTGGAATAATCGCAGCATTATCAATCATTGATCGGGGTTAATCAGTTCCAACTCTGACACAATACAACACAGTCAACATGGTTTTGTGCAGAGAAAAGAGTGGGACTGGAAACTGACAGCAAGACTGTCATTGCACTGCAATCAAAAGCAATTAGGTGCAAACCCAACCAGTGAAGTTGGCATGTTTTGTAAATCGTAAATAGAAACATAATTCAATGATTTGCAAATCCTTTTCAACTTACATTCAATTGAATCCACAGCAAAGACCATATACTCAACGTTCGAACTGTTAAACTTTGTTGTTTTTTGAAAATATTAGCTCATTTGGAATTTGATGCCTGCAACATGTTTCAAAAAAGCTGGCACAAGTGGCAAAAAAGACTGATAAAGTTGAGGAATGCTCATTAAACACTTATTCGGAACATCCCACAGGTAAAAAGGCTAATTGGGGACAGCTGGATGCCATGATTGGGTATAAAAGCAGCTTCCCTGAAATGCTTAGTCATTCACAAACAAGGATGGGGCGAGGGTCACCACTTTGTGAACAAATTGTCAAACAGTTTAAGAACAACATTTCTTTCTTCATTTCTTCTTGGTTTTGGTCTTCTTCGTGGACGCCCCTGGTTATTTCTGCAAGACAATGCCAAACCACATTCTGCACGTGTTACAACAGCCTGGCTTCGTAGTGAAAGAGTGCGGGTACTAGGATGGCCTGCCTGTAGTCCAGACCTGTCCCCCATTGAAAATGTGTGGCGCATTATGAAGCATAAAATACAACAACGGAGACCTCGAACTGTTGAACAACTTAAGCTGTACATTGAGCAAGAATGGGGAAGAATCCTGCCCGAAAAGCTTCAAAAATTGGTCTCCTCAGTTCCCAAACGTTTACTGAGTGTTGTTAAAAAGAAAGGCAATGTAGCACAGTGGTGAAAATGCCCCTGTGCCAAGCTTTTTGCAACGTGTTGCAGCCTTTTAATTCTAAGTTGATGATTATCTGCAAAAGAAAATAAAGTTTCTCAGTTCAAACGTTAAGTATCTTGTCTTACAGTGTTTTCAATTGAATATACGTTGAAAAGGATTTTGAAATAATTGTCTTCTGTTTTTATTTACGATCTATACAATGCGCCAACTTCACTGGTTTTGGGTATTTTTCATGATGAAGTGACTCCATTAATCTGTGGTGAGTTACTTTGAGTGACACCAAGCTCTGAAAGTAACTCATGACACACCACTTCCTATGTCACTGGTATGTGACAAGATGACAACTGGCATGTGCTGTCGTAGATCTGGTTTTCACAGTCCTGAACTGAAACACAGAAAAAAGAAACTGGAGGTCCATGACACATTGTGCGTAAGTGCACTTTAACTGTTCTTTATTCCTCAACAGTATGAATCTGAAATCTGAAAAGTTCCAATGGTTTTTAAAAGCTGTGATGATGCCTTTTCAGCCAATACTTAATTATTGTGGTAATTACACTGAGGCATTTCAGGAACCCTGGGAATAAACACAGACCGCAGAGTGGATGGAAGGGAAACAGAATGGATTTTTTTCAAGAAGATACCTCACCCCTGCTGTAGGTGCTGCATGATCCTGAGACAGAAGAAGCATCTGTGGGAGCAACTTCATGTAAGAAAAGGTGATGTTAAATGGGATGAATTTCAGAATGATTGAAGCTCTCTATCTAGTTTTCACTTCATATACGTTGATGTATTGTGTGGTAACTTTTTAAGAGCAATTTACCAAGTCTGATTTGTAAAAAATGTCAATGTCGAAGATACAATTGTGCCCAAAAGTTTACACCCCCTCCAGCAGAATTTTTCGATTTTTTAGCCTTTTCTCAAAAAATATGAATGATAACACAAAAAACGTTTCCGTCACCCATGGTTAGAGGTTGGGTGAAGACATTTATTAGCAAACAATTGTTTTCTCCTTTTAAATCATAATGACAACAGGAACTTAGAAGATGACCCTGTTCATTTTTTAATACACACACACTGACGACAAGCAAATAGATCACAGGTGAGGATGGTTACCTTTAGTAGACATTCAAACACATCTGTGTTCATTTCTGTGCATTTATCAGGCACCACCAGAGTTGTGTAAACTTCTTAACAGGGTCATTTTTTAAGTCTCTGTTGTCATTATGATTTGAAATGAGTAAACTTTTTTTTTTCAATAAATGTTTTCACCCAACCACTAACCATGAGTGATAGAAAGGTTTTTGTGTTATCATTCATATTTTCTGAGAAAAGGTCAAAATTTCAGAAATTCTGCTCGGGGGTGTAAACTTTTGGGCACAACTGTATGTAACAATCTTTTAGAAATAGAGCAACAGGCTTTCCTCACTGGTTCATGACACAAGGGCCAGGCCTCAGACACCCAGGTCTACCTACAGCTCTGCCCCTGAAAGTCCTCCAGTGCTGGCCAATCAGAGTGAAGAGGATTTGTGGAGCAGGGGGCCTCAAAGAAATAGAGCAGCAGCCTGTTGTTAATTCTCCAGAGGCTGAAGTAAGAGTTTTCCAAAACCCCAGTGTAAGAAAGCATTTTCTTGAGCTGTAACAAATTTAAAGCCATTATTGGGGACAGCAAAAACCCTGAAAATACCCCTCTTTAAAAGAAAGAGCTCAGATATAAACTGATCTTACATGGAAGATCTACAATGAGTTGTTGAAATGAACAGCTAGAAAGAATGTAACAATGAAAGATTCCCTCCACTAGAAGTTTCATTATGGCTGTGTTGTCTGCGTGACATGTGAGATACTTTTAGCATAAAAGTCTTTTTCCTCCACCCTGTGATGCTGCTCTCTTGAAATCATAATTTACCGTTCCTAAAATTCTTACAAAAATATTGGCACCCCTGGAATTTTTCCAGAAAATACATCATTTCTTCCAGAAATTATTATGAAATTCCAAATGTTTTTGGTATGAACAGGTTTATTTCCTTGATGTGCGTTGGAAAAACAAAAAAATGAAGAAAGACAAAATGGACACAATTTTACACAAAACACAAAAATTGTGCTGGACAAAATTCTTGGCACCCTTATAGAATTGTGGGTAAATCATTAAATTTCAAGCAGGTGATGCCTGTTTAAACTCAGCTATGGCAAGTAACAGGTGCTGGTAATATAGAAGTCACACCTGTGGTGTGGTGCCACACTTGCATCCATGACTGTATATATTTCTTTATGTAAGTATTTATGGTTCTGATTCTAAACTGTCTGCTCAACCCAGAACCAAGTAATTGAAAGGTTCGGGCTGTAAAACACTCTTGCCACATCCTTGCCTACTTGTTGAGATGTTCCCCTTTGACAACAACACACCTGTTATTGGTTGTCATGGCAACCAGTCCTGTTTCAAGAGCCAAGCAGTGAAGCTCTGTTCAACTTCAACAATGATGTGAACGATTATGGACATGCCTTTAGCAGAATGGCCACTGCCATGGAGCTATGTTCTTAATTTATACTTTTCTTTTTCAGTACAGCAAAGGTTACAACAGTTTTCAGTGCTTAAGACCATTTCCATGCTATCCCTGCACACAGGACTAACTGTGAATGAGCAGGGGTGGGGGTGGGGTGGGCAGAGAGGCAGGGCAGGCTGAAGAAGGAACAGACAGTGATAAAAAAACAACAACAAACAAACAAAAAACAATAAGCTGACTGGAAGCTCCCTAGGAGAAACTTATAACAGTTTTATTCATACTTTGCTTATCTTCAACTGCTTATCTTTTTCAGGGTTGCAGGTGGCTGGAGCCTGTCCCACCTGAGTAAGGTGAGAGTTAGGCTATGTATGGTGGCCCTGAAGGCCAATATGAATATATATTTCAAAAACGCAAAATATATCAGACAACACAAATGAATTTCACAGTGCACAACATAAATTTCAATAAAGTGGAAAGGGCAGGACCATGCATGAAACTTCAAGCATTCACCAGAATGAGAGGGGAGCTGGAGCTCTACATAGCTGGGCAGATAATTGCATATTACAGGAGAATCGTTCACTTGCGGATAAAAGCACCAAAATTGGCACACATACTCCTTAGGTGTTGCTCTTTTGAGAAAACCATCTGGCCAAATGAAATTCAAGATGGCGGGCATTTTTCAAGATGGCCACCAATGAAAATACAATAATATTGCATTTCGCCATAAAATCCCATAAACTTGTCCTATTTGAATGATCTTGGTGTCAAATTATACATTAATCACTATGTAGAATCCACATTTGGACCCATGGACTTACTCAGTGGATTCCTTGTACCATATTTTAGTCCTGGAATCCTAATATTCTGCTAAATGTGAGGTTTACATTATGTCTGACTGGGGTAAAATGACTGGTAGTCTATCTTAGTGTTGTTAAAGGTTTAGTGTGTGTGTGTGTGTGTGTGTGTGTGTGTGCCTGCCAAATTGTGTCAAATTGTTAAATTATTTGCACAGATTACACTTACTGACACTTGCACACAGGCACAAACTTTCTGGCTGATCAGATAGCATGTGTGGCCTCACCAAATGTGGTGATTGTGACCAAGGAAAAAGATGCTATCAGCAACAGCACTATCAATCTGGCTGGGGTGGCACCATGCAGTCATGAAGAAGCTGACACCCAGATCTTTGTGCATGCCAGGCATGCCACAGAAGCAGGCAGCGAGGTCATCGTGGTCAAAGCCAAAGACACAGATGTTGTCGTCATTGCAGTCAGTGTTCTGGAGGCACTTCAGGAGCTCGGTCTGCAGCAGTTTTGGGCTGCCTTTGGCCAAAGACAGACCTTGAAGTGGATTCCTGTTCATGACCTCTGTTGTACTCTTGCAGAAAAGAGCAAAGGGATGCTCTTCTTCCATGCATTCACAGGCTGTGATATTGTTTCAGCATTCTGTGGCAAAGGGAAAAAGTCTGCTTGGCAAACCTGGAATGTTTGTGATGAGGCTTCCAGTGTCTTCAGCAAATTCAGCCATTACCCACCTGTACTGGACGATGAAGACCTGAAAACCCTGGAGAAGTTTGTGGTCATGATGTACGACAGATCCAGCACAGCTGTAGGTGTCAATGATGTGAGGTTGGACATGTTTGCTCGGAAGCAGAGGCCATACGAAGTCATTCCTCCAACCTGATCAGCACTGAAGCAACATGTCATGTGTGCATCCTACCAAGCAGGCTGCATCTGAAGTCAGTCAACAGTATATCAACCAGAAACGCAGACTCCTGCTAATTGGGGCTGAACCAAGAAAGGAGATCTGTGGCACATTGTTTGGACAGAGCTCCCACCAATTGCAGAGAGTTGCCAGCAGCTGACCAAGTGTGGATGCAAGTTGGAATGCTGCGGTCAATGCAAATGCTACTGCTTTGGTCTGACCTGCACGGCACTGTGCAGCTGCACGTGTGAGGTTTAAAAGTGCTGTAGTATAGGCCTACTCATCCAAACAGCTCAACATGGAACAAAAAAAAAAAAAAAAGAAATAAAAAGACAAAAAAAACCAACCGTGCCTCGGAGGGATCATCACCTTATCATGATGGGCAGTTTGTGTGTCTCCATGACCCCTAGAGCTATGTCGGCTGGAGTATTGTCCTCCTGGCAGGGTCACCCACGCCGAACAGCTCGAAGGGTAGAGACCAGACAAAGAGTGATCCCATGTGATACCATGCATTTTGGGCGAGTTAGACGTAACATGAACATCAAATTTAGCTGAATATTAGGATTTCGGGACTGATATAGGTGTGTGCAGTGAGGACACACCCCCTTACAGCACCCCCCACCCCACACACACACTAAACCTTTAACAACACTAAGATAGACTACCAACCATTGGACTCGAGTCGGACATAATGTAAACCTCATATTTAGCAGAATATTAGAATTCCGGGCCTAAAATATGGTACAAGGAAGCCACTGAGTAAGTCCATGGGTCCAAATGTGGATTCTACATAGTGAAAAATGTATAATGTGACACCAAGATCATTCAAATAGGACAAGTTCATGGGATTTTATTGCGGTATGCAATATTACTGTATTTTCATTGGTGGCCATCTTGAAAAATGGCCGCCATCTTGAATTTTCATTTGGCCAGATGGTTTTCTCAAAAGAGCAATATCTAAGGAGTATGTATTCCAAATTTTGGTGCTTTTATCCGCAAGTGAACGATTATTACAGTTATCTGCCCAGCTAACAAGAGACATACACACAGTGTGATTCATGAAATGACTGAAATAATTCCAGAACACATACACTGAAATATTAACTGAAACCCTTATCACTCGGAGGATGTCGACCTACAGAGAAGCGGGGGGTATTTTTCACTGATCTTATTAAGAAGGGCAGCATTTTAGAGCTTTAAACATTTAGGGCCTGATCTACTAAGATCCCAAGTACCCAGATCTAAACTGCCTGTGCAAACTAAAAATTTGCACTCGCTAAAAGTGGGTGTGTTGTGAGTGATCCACTGAGACAGGGTGCACAGTTGGTAACAGGAGCAGACCGCCCATTTAAATGAGGATTTAACATGTGCTGCTGTCTGTTTCCATCAAGAGTTTGAGAGAGCAGAGTGGCTGCAAACGAAAACGACGTTTGAATCCACAGAATTGCACATCTAGGTGGAGGAATGTAAAAACAGAGACACGGTAAATATCATCTAAGGATAACTCTTTCATGCGCACTTGATATCAGCTGCACAGCAGAAATCAGCCAGTTTTCTGTGTTCTTGTGATAAAAATGACAGTTCAGGACTTACTTGGGATGTTTTTTAATCTTGGACTTAATCACAAGGGCATAACTGCTGTGATTGCGCACCATCAGCGTTACAATGTCTCAGAAATTTAAAACGGATGTTTAAGTCTTTTAATCTGATCAAGGGAAACACCTGTAAAGTAAAAGAAGCGCTGTGATCTTACTTTAATTCTAAAGTCTTCAAAAAGTAAACGTTGTTCACCTTACTTAGCGTGGTTCCTGGGCCTGAATAAGGAATCTGCACCTTCCTGACCCAGGTTAACGGCCTCGCAGAGCACCAGGAGTAAAAAGCTTGTTTTGTGTCCTCTTACACAAGCAAATGACTCTTCTTTCCATGACTGCTAATCTCTTTGGGTGCCTTGGTTCTGATTAAAGGATAGCGGAGGACCCAGTTGTAAAACAACCAGGACTGCGGCACTCAATCTTTCAGAATCTGAGGAAATACGGCTATATGGAGCCCCCCTCCTCTCAGGGGGGGGCGGGGGGGAGCAACTTTGGTGAAAAACCAGACACCTTTGGTATCCTGGAAATTTGGCTGGTAGACTGTTTCAAGGCTGCACCATCTTTCTTTGTGTGCAACATGACTGAAAAATGTCTATAAATGCACAGATACTCCAATACATGTAAACCTGTACACACCTGACATCATGT
Source organism: Thalassoma bifasciatum (assembly GCA_008086565.1). Classification (NCBI taxonomy): domain Eukaryota; kingdom Metazoa; phylum Chordata; class Actinopteri; order Labriformes; family Labridae; genus Thalassoma; species Thalassoma bifasciatum. Next base: position 19,888 of record RPOG01004573.1, on the reverse strand, counting down.
CTTTCATGGATGATGTGATTGGGATGTACCATGTGAGCTGAAGGTTCTTTTACAGGAAATGTAATAACTGTGGTTATGTTCCCTTGTGCTATTCCATGTTTGGACTTATTCAGAAGCAGTGGACCTGTAGGTTATAAGTATGGTTAAATCATGTGTGTGTAATTAAGTTGGTGAAAGTTAAACTCAATCAAGAATTTCTGGCTTCAACAAACTCTGTCAGAGGAAGGAGGACATTTGACTTCAGGGGGTGTAAACTGACTTGTGGGTCAAGACCCATATAGGCAGAGCTGTCCTTATCTCTTGGCTCTCTTCCATCCCAAGCTCTGATCTGCTAACACCATGGCAACCTCACTGGGTGAGTCGCACCCTCCTCCTGCTGTTTCCAGCTGAGATTCAAAGACTGTCTCTGCGTCCTGGGTGCACGCAACATGGCGTGTTTCTTCCCTGAACCCTGATTGGACAATGTCTTCACAGCAAGCTTCCCTGATTGGGCTGCATCCCCCTCCTGCTGTTCCCGCCAAGATTCAACAACTGTCTCTCTCTGTGGGCGCACAAAACTGTGCCCTCAGCCCTGAAGTCTGGAGCCATCCTGCCCTCTGGATCTGTATCTGTGCCTCTGTGAACTCCACGGCTCTCTCCCTGACACGTCAACCTGGAAGAAGAGACAGAATTTGATTGGCATGAGCCACGACCAGAGCGAGTCAACTACCCGACTTCCATCGCCTTCGCCACAGCGAGGAGGATGCCAGCAACCCAACATCGCCCAGCAACCAAGTACGCCAAGCTCCTGTCCAGCTTGCATCAGTTGATCCAGCTCAAGCTCACCACACCTCCAACCTCTCTTCACCTCCTGCATCACCTGACTCCTCCAAGCCAGTCCTCTGCCTCAGTGAGACACTTTGCTTATCCTTGTATTTCAGAGTTCGATGCCAGAAATTGGGGTTTTTGCAAAGGTTTAACTTTAGTTGGTCCCTGCTTTCACAGCAATCAGAAGATCATTTCATCCCTGTCTCATTTATTCTTTCCCCTTTATATTACCATATTATCTGCACTGTTCCATTTTATGCTTTATACGTCACCTTTGATTTGTTAATAAATTCACCTTTATAAAAAACGTGGTTGTTGTGGTTTAAAATTAAGAGTCTATTTTACCGAGGCCAAGTTCTCACTGTGTGTAGCAACCCTTCATAAGACTGACTGATTATTTTATTGGAAGTTTTCCCCTTTTCACAAAATAGGGTGGTGCTCCGAGGTAAATTCAAACTGGCATATTGTTAAGTTTCAATAAAATTCTGAAGTTTATAACCTTGTTTTCTTGTTAAGTGTTGTGGCATTCTACTATTGACTAATTATTTGTTCATTGGTAATTTAACATCCTTGACCAATTCACGCTACATTATCATAATGTGTACATTCTGTCAGCTCTTCACAGAGAAACTTGTCCTTGTAGCCTGCAGAAAAGCATGCTTTTCATTCAAGGATTCAAGGATTCAAGGAGTTTTATTGTCATACAACCCATGTAAAAACATGGGTGGGACGAAATTAGGTTACCCTGGTCCTGGAGCAAGCCCAATAGAATAATGAGAATAATAAATATAAATATATACAAATATACAATAAAAAAGAGAATAAAAGTAGAACACAATCAACTANGGAGCTCAGTCCGAGTGAGAACAGCTTTTGGGTCAGAGTCTGTGGTCTGATGGTGTTAAAGGCAGATGTGAAATCCACAAAGAGCAGGCGGACGTAAGAGTCTTTCTTTTCTATATGGGTGAGGGCTGTGTGGACCACAGAAGAGATGGCATCCTCTGTGGATCTATTTTTCCTGTAGGCGTACTGGTGTGGGTCCACTGTGGTGCTGATTGAGTCCTTGATGCGGGCCATGACCAATCTCTCGAAGCACTTCATGACTATCGGGGTGAGGGCCACTGGCCGATAGTCATTTAGGCCTGTCACAGTGGTGGTTTTGGGAATTGGGATTATTGTTGCCGTCTTCAGGCAGGTGGGGACAGCTGCCTGTGTGAGGGAGGTGTTAAAAATGTCCATCCGCCCTTCACATCCGAATTTACAGAAAAAAAGTACAGGACAAAAATCTCTGACTCTCCACACGTCTAATAATCTACATTTAAGAGCACTATAGCAAAATTTTGGGGGATCCGAATCAAGAGTTTCAAAAGAGGTTTCTAGACCTCTTGGGTTGTGGAGATGTCTAAAAATTTGTAGCTTGTTGTATTTGACTGCAGCTGTCTGTGCGTAACACTTTGCAACTGCTTTCACACGTGCTAAATATAGATGCTAAAACAGCGCCCGCAAACCGTTTCAGGAGCTGTTTTGCTCACACGAGAGACACAGTCCACGTCTACACCCTGTTAGTAGATCAGCTTTGCGCACGCAAATGAGTCTGCACTTGTTTTTGTACATGCAAACTGTTAGTAGGTCAGGCCCATAGTGTATTCCGGAATGGCACAAGTTTGTCCATTTTAATCATTTGAAAGGTTTTTGTGTTTTGTGAAATAGATTGTTTGTTTGTTTGTTTGAGAAAATGTGTTCATGTTTTTTTTTCCGGGAAATGTATTGAAAATCATTTTTGTTCTGTCTGTTACAGTTTGTTGTGATTATTTGTTCTTTGTGAACTATATTTTTGTTTTGAGAAATTTATTTGCATTTTAAGAAATTTATTTTGGACTTTTTAGAATATTTATTCCTATTGTCCTTCAGGGCCAACATCGGTACACCCTAGTCTCCAGTCAATCACAGGGCTCCAGTTAGTATACACTCACACCTGTGGGCAACAGTGGAGTCACCAATTAACCTGATGAGCATGTTTTTGGACAGTGGTAAGAAGTTGGAGGACCTGGAGGGAAGCAAAGTGCGCGCACAGGGGAAGATGCAAACTTCACACAAGAAGGCCCTCAATATACAACCTGAGATTCTAAGCGGTGACCCTCTTGCTGTGAGGCTGGTACACCACAGTGCAGCCCATAACAGTTTCAATACAACACAAACTACAGTTTGTGCCACTGAAAACAATACTCTTGAACTCAATACTTTGTTTGAGATTTGCTGAAATGTTTTTAGAACTCTATAGGCGTCCAACCTGAGAATGGTCTCGGTTGATTTGAAAGCATGAAGCCATGGGTTCAAGGAATGTCTTGATATAGAAATCAGCTTGCAGCCAAGATGCACCAACAAATCACCATCTACAAGGACTCTGAGTTTCCTGGAATTTATTAGAAGTAATGATACTAATCCTATATCACTTGACNCCCTTCATAAGACTGACTGATTATTTTATTGGAAGTTTTCCCCTTTTCACAAAATAGGGTGGTGCTCCGAGGTAAATTCAAACTGGCATATTGTTAAGTTTCAATAAAATTCTGAAGTTTATAACCTTGTTTTCTTGTTAAGTGTTGTGGCATTCTACTATTGACTAATTATTTGTTCATTGGTAATTTAACATCCTTGACCAATTCACGCTACATTATCATAATGTGTACATTCTGTCAGCTCTTCACAGAGAAACTTGTCCTTGTAGCCTGCAGAAAAGCATGCTTTTCATCCGCCCTTCACATCCGAATTTACAGAAAAAAAGTACAGGACAAAAATCTCTGACTCTCCACACGTCTAATAATCTACATTTAAGAGCACTATAGCAAAATTTTGGGGGATCCGTATCAAGAGTTTCAAAAGAGGTTTCTAGACCTCTTGGGTTGTGGAGATGTCTAAAAATTTGTAGCTTGTTGTATTTGACTGCAGCCGTCTGTGCGTAACACTTTGCAACTGCTTTCACACGTGCTAAATATAGACGCTAAAACAGCGCCCGCAAACCGTTTCAGGAGCTGTTTTGCTCACACGAGAGACACAGTCCACGTCTACACCCTGTTAGTAGATCAGCTTTGCGCACGCAAATGAGTCTGCACTTGTTTTTGTACATGCAAACTGTTAGTAGGTCAGGCCCATAGTGTATTCCGGAATGGCACAAGTTTGTCCATTTTAATCATTTGAAAGGTTTTTGTGTTTTGTGAAATAGATTGTTTGTTTGTTTGTTTCAGAAAATGTGTTCATGTTTTTTTTTCCGGGAAATGTATTGAAAATCATTTTTGTTCTGTCTGTTACAGTTTGTTGTGATTATTTGTTCTTTGTGAACTATATTTTTGTTTTGAGAAATTTATTTGCATTTTAAGAAATTTATTTTGGACTTTTTAGAATATTTATTCCTATTGTCCTTCAGGGCCAACATCGGTACACCCTAGTCTCCAGTCAATCACAGGGCTCCAGTTAGTATACACTCACACCTGTGGGCAACAGTGGAGTCACCAATTAACCTGATGAGCATGTTTTTGGACAGTGGTAAGAAGTTGGAGGAGCTGGAGGGAAGCAAAGTGCGCGCACAGGGGAAGATGCAAACTTCACAAAAGAAGGCCCTCAATATACAACCTGAGATTCTAAGCGGTGACCCTCTTGCTGTGAGGCTGGTACACCACATACGTCGGGTATTGTCAAAGTTATGTTGTGTTTGATGTCAAACACGGTGACTTTTGTTATGAGAACTTGAGTTATGAAACAAACTCTAAACGACTTTACAAAAATCTTGAGATATCCGCAGGTTGGACTCTTACCAGAGCCAACTAAACTTTCGTACTTCGGTACCCAAGTTCCTTACAGAACTATATCTTTAGTCGAACCAGCCAAGATGCACCAACAAATCACCATCTACAAGGACTCTGAGTTTCCTGGAATTTATTAGAAGTAATGATACTAATCCTATATCACTTGACAAGCAACTCAAAAGTTTCTTTTTCTTTTATTCCCCCTCAAAATCATATCACAGAAAGCCTTGGAATTAATTTATGCATGTATGCATTTTAATGTTGGTATTTCTGCAAACATAGGCCAGGAATTTGTTTTGAAAATCACAAGAAATTCTGTTTTCTTCTAAGTACAGCAAAGAGTCAGCCTAAGTAAAGCCTCTGTATTCCTTTTCTTCTTCCTTTGGTGAATTTTGCTCAAGTGGAAACCCCCAGTCTATCATTATCAATAACTGCTGGCTACACACACTACACATGGCGAGTCTGCAAAGAGAACCACTGTTCCCAGAGGCACATTTCATTATCAAACAAAGCAAAGATTGGTAAAAAAAAATCTCCCCAAACAGGAAAAAACCCAATATTTTTTTCCTGTAACAGAGCAGAAAACAGAATATCAGAAACTAGGCCCCCTCCCCAGGACAGCTTACTGCTTCTGTCTCGATGCATGCCAAAAAACATGATTGTATTGTGATCTAAAGGTAAGTACCATGTGGCTTTGTTTACATCGATTTGTACTAAAATCCTTCATTCAGCGTACAACAGGTTGGCAAGAATTAAAAAGATGATTCTTTTGAGAGCAGGACTAGAATGAACCGTCCATTTATTACAGAGCTTTGTGTCTCTTTAAAGCAGTGTCAGAAATGTGAGGGTGGGGTTAGCTCAGAGCTCAGAAAAGAGACTGATCCTTCAGTCTGAATGCAGACAGATGGGTACAACTTTAGATGGATATCCCTTGGAATGTTCATGCAGATGGCTAAGAGCAGTGAAAAGCCCTCTTTACTGCAGTGAAAGTGGCTGTGTGAAACAGGTCTGCATGCACAGAATGGTTTCCGCAAAACCATCCCATTAGAGCAAAGGGAAGGGAGAAGAGCAGTCAAATCCTCTCCTCTGATCCCATTGATGTCCCAGCTTAACTCTAATTGAGGAGGTGCTCACTTGCTGGAGCATGAGACCCTGCTATATTACTCACTTAAACAGCTCTCCTTGAGCAGGGAGAGACGTCCTTTACTCCCTGGCGTCCTGCAGTCAACTTTTTAAAAGATCAATTGTAATTTGGGCTGAATAACCTGAATGACTTCTGATGGATTGCTCACATGGCCTCATGGGATCAAGGGATCAATACTTTTTAGAAAATGAAATTGGTGAATGAATGTTCTATGTTTACTGCCACTGAAGTGAAACACACACTCTGTTTGGCTGGATTCCCATTCAAGCTGGCTTTAATCCTCACATGAGTGAGTTTTCTGGGCCCACGCTGGCATAAATTCACAGCTACTTTATGTGTGGCTCAGAGGCTTGTGCTGCTACTTGCTTATTTTGATGTGCAGGGCAGTGCATTTCATGGTGATTCTGTTTGGTCGTTACTTTGAATAGCAGAGGGTGGCGTTCAACAGGGTTAGTGGATGTTTAGGGTTTACTGTTGCTGATGGATTGATATCTGGCTCCTTGTTGCATAGACTTGTCTGATGTAAAAGGTTCTTGATGGTGATAATTCAACATTTAGGCACACATCTGTAACACAAATAATGAAGAAAAATGTGACCTTACACTCATTGGAAAAGAAACTTACTTTCTAAAAGCACATTTTCAACAAAGACCCAACATCAAAACAAGATAAGAAGAGCTGAACTTAACAACATATAGGAAGTTACAATGGAAAGGAACAACTTTCTTTTAACAGGCAGAAACCTTGGACAGAACTAGACTCATATGAAACTGACCCACCACCTTGACTGGTTTTGACTAGGACAAAAGTGAAGGGGCCATGGGCAGGGGAGCCTGGCAGACCTATGAGACAATGGACACCCAGACAAATCAATGGGCAGTAAGTTCAACTGGGCATTAAAACTTCAAGATAGTGATAGACGGGTAGAGGAGAGAGGGATACAAGAGGGGGGCATTACCAAGAGCCTGCCCGAGCCCGAGCCAGCGCTGACTGCAAGCTTTTTGAGCCTTTGAAACTATTCAGAAATATATATAGAGTGGCTGAGCCTAGACCAGGAGTGGTACATGATGCCAAAGAAGAGGAGCCTGAAAACTGAAGACCACCAGCAGGCCTGTGTGCTTGGAGCTCAGTGATCTTGAAGGATAGGGATGTCCTGGTACATCCTTTTCAATTGCAGTACAATTCAGCCATCGCAGCCTTGAGTATTGGCCAATACCAATATCAATCCTATACCACATCAGCACGAATCATACATACTTTATGACTTATTATGTGGTAAGGACTGTTAGAAAAGGAGAGCAACAGTCAGCAGCAGCAGTATACATATAAGATCAACTGACCCATTTATCATTAGTCAATAGGTTACGTAGATTGTAATTTTAACCTCTTAAGACCTGACCATTTGTCTGCTGTGATATTTTTTATTTCCCCTTGCTATTTAGGATCAGTAAGACCTAATAACAGTAAAAACTAAATTTGGTCTTTATGCAGGAAGTTATATTTTTAGTGTTATTAGTTAGCTACTAGTTTTTAGTAATACGCGTTCTTGTTCATAACTGCACTTCTTTTCTCACTGAAATGGGTGTAAAGTTGTGATTTCACCAAAAGATGAGGTGGGAAGTTTTCCTAAATGTGACTAATAGATTTAAGTTTTAAAAAATGAAGTTTCATGGGTCTGAGACGCAGAAATGTAAAGTCCACATATGTGGATGCCAGGTCTTAAGAGGGTAAACAAGAATCTCTACATTTGAATGAAATAAACAAAAATGATTTAAAATACCCTGGAAAACAACCTCAATTCAACTAAAACAAGTTATACTTTGTAAGTGCAAAATAATTTTAACTGTATTAATTTAGGTTTAATACAGTTATTATGTTTGTTTTTTTGTTTTGTTTTTTACAGAAAAACGTATGTGGTGGGAGCAGCAAAGGGTACGAAAGAAAAAAACAACAACAACAACACAATACAGGCTGCCCATAAAGTCTCTTTGCTATAGAGTTTCTGTACAATTTCAAACAAAAAAAAAATTGTGCCAGCAAATGAACAAGGGTGGTCTACAGGCCTCAAGTGATGACTCAGGAATAAACTTTTCACATTGTATTAAAGGTTGTGTAGAATGATTAGTGGGAGCATTTTGTGGATTATTTATTTAGAAGTGAGAAATTCAAACAACCAGCTGCTCAAGTGCTACTCCACTCTGCCAACTCAACATGAGTGTGTGCAGCTTAGGAACACCAGATGCCCAACACGGGCCAGCGCTACAAAGAAATACTATCTGTTTGGCTGATAACTGAATGGTTTTATTAAACTATTGCTAAGTGGAAGAGATTTTTTTATTGGCCTTCATTGGAGAGGTAAAAAAAATAAATAAATAAAAAAGTGCTCCAGTACATGATGAACCAAACATGTTCCATCACAGGAAGACAGCACATCCAACATAAGCCACTGGAATAGTAGAAAAAAAAAAAAAAAAAAAAGATATTCCTCCAAAAGCGTGTAGGTCAGTGATCCTCCTGGAAGGCAGGCACAGATGTAATCATGAACCTGCCTTTTCTCAGATAAAGCTAGAGAAACAGGACAGGTGTGCTCTCAAACATGAAATGGCACATGCTGCTAACCAAGAAGCTTTTCTGGTGAACCAAACTGCAATTTACCCTAGGATTAAAGGCTCAGAGGATCAAAGGTTGTATGTGTGCAATGTAAGATATGATGTTCTCTGTGCATGCAACAATAGGGTCTTTATGCTGCAGCATCACACTCCTCAGACTAACACCTAGCAGATAGCAGCACAGAATAAGGACAGATAATTTTAGCAGCAGATGGAGCTTTTATTTCAGATCTCTCCCTCCCTCAGCCTGTGATGCTCCAACGTACTGAATAATGGACACACACTCTGCTTTGTTGACTGCTTTTTGAAACCTTGATATATTGATCCTCTGGGAGAAAATGCGCCAACTGTTTTTTTTTTTTTTTCCTCTTGTGCTGACCTTTAGCCCATCCTGAACTGAGGATGTTCCTGCACACTCCAGGTCTTGTTTGATGAGTCCAAGTGAAGAGAGCTGAGTGAGTGCTGCCATGTTGCCCGCTTCTGTCCTCACCTCTCCCCTTACGTTATCAGCGACAAAGACGATGTAAATTACAAGAGGGATTGGCCAATCAAATTTCTAAGGGGAAAATGCAGGTATTTAATATTCTTGTTTGTCTTCATTAGAGCGGCAGATCAGCCTTAAATAAATCTTGCTTCAGATTTTGTGATGAGATCTGACAAAAAGTTTTCTTTCCTGTCCGAATGGCAAAAGGTAATTTGAACTTCTTGGGAGTCCTGGGAAAAGCAGACTCTTACTATCTTGGATCAGAATAGCTTTTCTCCTATTTTACTTGTTTACCTACACCTCAGAAGAAAGAAGCTTTTCAAAAGAGATTTTAAGTAAAGGAGTAGTCAAGGACCTGCGAAATAACAGGAAAAAACAGCTGACTCGTTCCCCTCAAGTAATGTTCTAACAGTACCGAGTATTTATAATTTTTTCTTATAATATTTTCTCATGTTTCCCAACCCTATAAGAGATAGAACAATGTAAGAAGGGTGGATAGAACAGAATTTGAGGTTTTGCAAGGCATTTAAGCCTGTGTTCATTTGAAAACAGTGCAAAGACAGTATACCATATTTTGGAAGTGTAAAAGACTGTCTGTGTGGTGACTGTGTTCTGGATTTTGTCTCCCTTTGGCGTTCTTCCCTCTTTCCCATACAGAGATCTGGGGCCGTATTCCCTGAGATTCTTAGTGCAAAGAGTTTCTCCTTGTGGTCAAATTCTAAGAAAATTCTTAGAATCATGATGTTTTCTTGGAACTTCTCCTAAAAGTGAAGAGTAGATCCTAGTAAAGATAATAGCTATGAATCCTGGCTCTTAAGAGAGCTCCTAAGGTGAGATGTGTTAAGAGCAGGGAAGAGGACTTTTAAGCAGCTTAGAAGTTCCCTAAGCAGAGGAAAAAATGACGAATGGAGGAGGCAGGAGAGATGTTCTCCAAACTGTGGATGATGGAATCAATGAAAAGCTACAGATTGGATGAGATCTACTTACCTCTCCAACCCAGCGCTGCAATGCAATACCACCCATTAAAAGAAAGACAACCAACACTTCTGGTCAACAATCACAGACACAGATGGAAGCTGAGCCTGAGTTGAAATGTTGAAAGTGCAAAAATTACCAGCAATGCAATTAATATAAACAAACTAGAAAAGCAATTTCTGAAGAAATTGCGCTGTGAATGCAGAAGCTGAAGCAGCTTGCGCTGAACTGCTAATGCAGAATCCTGAATATGCTGAATGACTGAATTTATCTGAAAATGGTTGAATTTCTTGAAAGAGCTTGCAATGAACTGCTGAATGCAAAATGTTGAAGAACTCTTGAACATGAACATGAAATCTTGGCTGAAAGGATGAATGGAATAATTTCCAAAATGAAAATATAGATGGATGAATTCAAGAATCATCTGAATTAAAGGAAATCAATTAATCACAATGCAAGAATATTTATTCTCGAAGTTGTGTAGGAATTATCAGAATTATTAGATGTTTGAGACAGTGAAGTGAGTGAGTGTGTGTGTGTGTGTGTGTTTTTGTGTGTACATGGTTAATATGCTGGTGTGTGTTGTGTGTTTGTGTGTGTTTGTGTGTGTGCATGGTTAATATGCTGGTGTGTGTTGTGTGTGTGTACATGTGTGTGTGAGAGAGAGAGTGTGTTTGTGTGTGTGTGTGTGTTTGTGTGAGTGCTTGTGTGTGTGTGTGTGTGTGTGTGTGTGTGTGTGTGTGTGTTTTTGTGTGTACATGGTTAATATGCTGGTGTGTGTTGTGTGTTGGTTAGTGATGCAGAGAAACAATCAATGATGTGACGTCCTTTTTTTAAGTCCCAGTGCAATATTTCCTTCCATCATGAATTGAGTATTTCATCACATGTATTTCTTTATTCTATGAAACCTGTGTTATTTGAACACGTCTTTAAACTATTAAAATATAACATGTTTTTCTGTGTTTTGGTTCATCAAACCCCCAAAATGTCAGGTGGTGCAACCGTCCTGACAAGTATCCACAGTAATTAAACTCTAAAAATTGAATGTCAGTTATTGTAAATGGAAATTAAAAATACAGTGGCATTATTTTATGCTTGAACCTTTTTAAATAAAACATTCTTTGCAAATAAAAAGAATTTTAAAGCTGTTGAGAAATTAAAAAAACTTTTGTCCCATAATTTTCACCTTGTCAAATGTCAGGGTGGTGCAACCGTAACATTAGACTTTTATTTTAGAGTGAAGAGAATAAAACAGGAAACAGGAAACTGCATCAGCCAGAGGAGCCAAAATCTTTGAAATGTTGGTCAACTACTAAAATCTGTTAGAAAACATAATTCATCACTCAGAAATGTGTTTTTTTATCCATTTTCAAAGAACTTTTTAAAAATAAGTTTTTAGACCCTCTTTTTGTCATTGACCCATATACAGTAAATATTTGAGCGACAGTTTGTGTCTCCCCAACCACTTCTTCATCCATGCTCTTTTCACCTTTTTCTGTTTTTCTCTGCAAACAATAGTAACAGCCAACAAAGCTGCACTCGGCTCCATTGTTTGTGCTTTTGTTTACAATCACTTCCATGAGAGATGAAAGTAGAATCATATTAGAGCTGAACCATTTATCCTTTTCATATTAAAATCATGATTTCAGACATCGTGATCACGTGATCACTACAGCAGCGTTTTTTTCTCCTGACTGACCCAGGATCTGGTGTGTCAGCTGTTTCACACACATGTCCTTTGAGTTTAAAAGTGTTGGGAAAGATCCTTTTTTCCTTAGGATTGCTGAATTTTGTTTTTCTTATTAGTACTTATTTAACTTCTTTTTAGAATTGTTTTGTATTTTATTTATGTTTTTTAACATTACACAGTAAAATATATTTTGCACTACATAGTTTTTAAAAGTTAAGAGTCAAAGATGGCTGTATAACTACAAGTATGATTAAAAATCCAGAAGAAATAGAAAGAATTGTATTTAAAGGTCAGACTTTGCCTTATTTCTAATTTTGACTTAAATCTTAGAATTTTGATAATTTATATCAACATTTCAACCTTTTATCTCAATTATTGACTTTATTTCAAAATGTTGACATTTTATCTAAAAAATTTGACTCTTTATCTGAGACTTTTCTTAGAAATTTGACCTTTAATCTGAAAGTTTAGTCTTTTTTCACATTGTGTTAAATTGATTTCTTGAAATTTTGATTTTCATGTATTCAAAACTAAAGCCTTAAAAAGTCTTAAAATCATTAAAATGATATATTCTGGTCTTAACTAATTTACTCAAAGGTCTTAAATTTGTCACAGCAGGATTTGTTCATGTTTTTTTGATTTTATTTTTTTCACAGGGCTTTTGGCGGAGGAGATGTAGAGTAGATACTGCTTTACAAACTGCTGAAATAAATTGTTTTCTGCATCCTAGCTAACCAGTCTACGACCATGGGTCACTGTTTGCACTTTTATACAGTCATAAGAAAAAGTTTGGGCACCCCTTTGAGGCTGCACATTTATTGACTATATCTTCACAGAAAATGATCAAAGTGGCATGCCATTCATTTTCTGATCAAAACTGAGTACTGGGGTGTTTTTGAGACAAAAATGTCAAGTATGGCAATATTAAATTGTATGTTATTAAATCAAAGGTTAAAAATAGGCTGTGCAATCATTTGGGCACCTTTGTCATTTTACTGATTTGAATACCTGTAACTTCTTGTTGGAATACAAAATTGGTCTGATGAGCTCAGTCAGCATTGCACTCCACACACAGGTGTATCCAATCATGAGAAAAGGTATTTGAGGTGACTAGTTTCAAGGTGTTCTCCTCTTTGACTCTCCTCTGAAGACTGGCAACATGGGGGCCTAAAAACAACTCTCAAATGACCTGAAACAAAAGATTGTTGACCACTATGGTTTAGGGGAAGGCTACAAAAAGTTAGCTCAAAGATTTCAGCTGTCAGTTTCCACTCTGAGGAACATAGTGAGAAAATAGAAGGCTACAGGCACAGTTCTTGTTAAGGCCAGAAGAGGCAGGCCAAGAAAGATATCTGAGAGGCAAAGGCGAAGAATGGTGAGAATGGTTAAAAACAACCCACAGACCACCTCCAAAGACCTTCAAGATTATCGTGCATCAGATGGTGTGGATGTGCATTGTTCAACGATTCAGCGCACTTTGCACAAGGAAAAGCTGTATGGGAGAGTGATGCGGAAGAAGCCTTTTCTGAGCACACGCCACAAACAGAGCCGCTTGAGGTATGCAAAAGCACATTTGGACAAGCCAGCTTCATTTTGGAATAAGGTGCTGTGGACTGATGAAACCAAAATTGAGTTATTTGGGCATAACAAGCGCCGTTATGGATGGCGGCAGAAGAACACAGCATTCCAGGAAAATCACTTGCTACCCACAGTAAAATTTGGTGGAGGTTCCATCATGCTGTGGGGCTGTGGGGCTGTGTGGCTAGTGCTGGTACTGGGAATCTTGCTAAAGTTGAGGGTCGCATGGATTCAACTCAATACCAGCAAATTCTTGAGAATGACGTTCAAGAATCCGTCACAAAGTTGAAGTTACGCCGGGGCTGGGTATTTCAACAAGACAACGACCCAAAACACTGCCCAAAATCTTCTCAAGCTATCATGTGGAGGAACAAATACAATGTTCTGGAGTGGCCATCCCAGTCCCCAGACTTGAACATCATTGAAAATCTGTGGGATGATTTAAAGCGGGCTGTCCATGCTCCGAAACCATCAAACCTGACTGAACTGGAGATGTTTTGTAAGGAGGAATGGTCCAAAATACCTTCATCTGGAATCCAGACACTTATTTCAGGCTATAGGAAGCTTCTGGTGGCTGTTATTTTTGCAAAGGGAGGCTCGACTAAATATTGATGGGACTTTTCTGTTGGGGTGCCCAAATTTATGCACGTGTCTAATTTTGTTTTGATTCATATTGCACATTCATTGTTAATCCAATAAACCTCATTTCACCACTGAAATATTACTGTGTCCATCAGTTATTTGATAGATCAAAATGAAGTTCCTGATATATACACCCAATGATTTAAAAATGAAAATGATGGAAATTGTCAGGGGTGCCCAAACTTTTTCATACAACTGTATACAGCTGTTAGTCAGAGAGCACTTCACTTTATGTCTGATAAACAGAGAAAAAGTAAACTTACATGGGTCTCATTGAGTGACACACATGCTATGATTTGGTTTGAATATAGAAAGATCCCCAACCATTGACTATATTAATGTGTTTTTGGTCTTAAATTTGATTCAAAGTGGCATTAAAACAGTCTTAAAAAGTCTTAAATTTGACTTACCAAAACCTGCAGGTACCCGGTCAAGAAACCAGGGGACTATAAAAGGTGAAGGTGAACTGACTTGATGAGCTGTCTCTTGGTTTTGTTCTTGTCCACGTTAATGCAGAGAGTTTCTCGTTGCCATAGTTCTTGTTGTGGTTGTTGTTGGTTTCATTGTTGTGGAGTTTTTTGATTAAAGTAAGCAATTTACCCTACTAAAGGCAAATTCCCAGATATCCTTACATATAGATGCCAGCTGTCGCGTTTCTCAGACGGCTGTCTCCAGGAGAAGACAAGGCCATAAACAAAAATGTTGTTCTCTGGTAACTGGAGTCAAGCTCCCTGTCTCCAGGCTATTCAAAGCACACAGCAGCTGAGCTGACCCACAGATTTCTGCCCATTGATGATTTCAATCTTCTCTGTAGTAGTTAAACTTGAACACATTCTGAAAATCCTAACAGGTTCTGAGTAATTCCTTAATTCCAGGTTCACACTCTCAATCTGCTGATGTTCATTGGACTTCGTGGACACAAACTTGTAAGATGTAATACCAGATATTATCTGTACCCTCCTCATTGATCAGGTGGTATCCTGTCCCCTCTACAAGGCCCTGCTGCTCTAAATAAACAGCCAATCACCACTGGAGAGGGACGTCCACAGGGTTTTTAAGGGAAACGGGCTTCTACTCAGGGGGCTTTTTTACACAGGTTTTTGGGATGGGGAGGTTATGTTGGAAGAAAGGATGAGGGTTTTTAGGCTAAGAGTTTTGTTAGAAGGTTTAGGAAAGGTTTTAGGAAATGCAAGAGGTTTCTTTTCAGTCGTTGTTCATGTTGTTTAGTTTTATCAGTTGGTACAGAATATTTAACGTGCTGCAAATCTTTCAACTCAGAAGCTTTGTTAAAGATGGCTAGACTTGAATAAACTTTTTCCTGGATTCAAGCTGAATGGACTCTCCTGCTGATTTGGACTCCTCTTTTCATCATTGTTTCATGGGTAAATGTCTTAGAATTAGGAGACCTAGGATGAGACATTATGTAGTAGAAATGGGGGTCCTCCCCCACCTTATATTAAGGTAACAGATTCAACAAGTAACAAGCGAGCCCGAAAATTAGATTCTACATCATCCTTGAGGTCTTGTATGTGGATCCTGAACACAACATCACAGAGAGATGTAATCTCACCTGAAGTCTGAGGAAGGCTTTGTTGAGAAAATGTGACTATTGTCCACATCTGGAATCAAAGTCCAACTTTAGAAAATACATGTTTAAATTTGGGGGTTTTTTTTCTTTGTTTGTTGTTGTTTTTTTGGATATTGGGTCCGTAGGAGAAACCGAAGCGACTCGGAGAAAACCTGTAGTAAGGGGGATGATTAACGGGGGTGAAGGTGGGGCTTAGGGGATAGGGGAGGGGCTTAGAAGTCTGAAGAGGAGTCAGACAGCTCTGACAGAGGAGTGGTTGGAGCCTCCCTCCTCCTCCTCTTCCAGCGCTCAGGCTTCCTCAGACCCAGAGCGTGTCTGAACCTCTTCCAGGCTGAAGGTCCAGGTGGAGTCTGAGGGGCTTCAGTGAAAGGTCCAGGTGGAGTCTGAGGGGCTTCAGTGGAAGGTCCAGGTGGAGTCTGAGGGGCTTCAGTGGAAGGTCCAGGTGGAGTCTGAGGGGCTTCAGTGGGACCTTCAGACTCCTCCTGGACTGTGAGGCTGGGTGCTCTGGAGTTTAGACTCTCTGTGTGGTTGGTCTGAGGGTCCTGGGCCTCCTCTTCCTCCTCTTCCTCCTCTTCCTCCTCCTCCTGGGGAACAGGCTCAGTCTGTGTCTCCTGACTGTTCTTATTTTTGAGGAGCTCTTTCTTCACAGACTCAAGCTCAGACAAAACTTGGTCGTGGGCAGCAGAGAGAAGTCTGAGTTCAGTTCTCAGGTCTTGAGTCTCCCTGAAATGCTTCTTCTCCTCCTCACTGACTTCTTCCTGCAGGCTGGAGTACTGGTCAGCCAGAGTCTTGATCTGCACGTCCTTGTCAGCGATGACCTTCATGGCGTTTCGACATTCCACCATGACCGTGCGTGTCATGGCCATGGCCTGGTCCGCCTGCTTCATGGCCCTGTTGGCTTCACTGTTGTGCTTCTCACTCAGATCTTTGTAGTGAACAGTGAGGCTGCTCTGTTCCTGGAGCTTTTCATACAGCTCCTGTGGACTGAGTTCCTCTCTGTCTTTCAGCTCTTCTTTCAACCGCTCGATGAGTCTGCGGTCTTCCACGGGGGACAGTCTTAATCTGACCTGGAGAAAGACCTCGAACAAGACCTCTTCAAGTCGGACCACAACCTCTCACTATTGGAGGGGCAGCATGAAGAGTGAGCAGAGCTCCATCCTCTCGGACATTATAAGGAAAAGGAGCACCTCTTCAGACATGAAAAGAGCGAGTCTCGAGTCGAGGAGATTCTCTGCAACGAGGAAGAGAGTGACGTCTTGCGTCGTCTGGTGAAAGGAGGCGTCCCTCAGCTGGTCTTGGAGACGTTCATTCTTCACTTTCTCCTGGTCCAGCCTGTTCTCCAGATTTCTCTTCATTCTTGAGAAATCTTCTCTGAGCGTCAGATACTCATGAAGGAGGAGCTCATGGGACATGTTGTGACCAAGTGTTTCCATACTTTGGTCATCAGACTCAGTGTCCTCGTCCTGATGACTTCCTCTGCCTTCTTGTCTCACGGTTCTCTGCATTTTGTTATTGTAAACTTGAACCTTAATATTTGATGATGTTATGACTGAAATCACCTGTGATTATGTTGAGATCAGTTAGAGAATGCCTTAAGAATGTCAGCTGCTGCCTTAAGACTCATTATGACTCATAAAGCGTAAGCTGCTTTATGAGTCATAATGAGTCATAATGGTGTCATAATGAGTCACAAGGCTCCTTCGTCTCAAATTCAAATTCAAACAAAAACTTCATTGACATGAACGTTCTTGTTTGAAAATAAACATGCAGCCAAAGCAATGTTCCATGAATATGATAGAGAAAAAGATCACAATCTAACACCTGCTCATATATAATATTCAATGTACTCTTTTTTTGTTTTTTTAATCACACCAACAGTAAAAATAAATAAAATAAATCTATAGATAAGTAAATAAAATAACAGTGATCTGTATTTACATGGATTCAGATGTTTTTTGTTAAACTCATTCACCATTGATGAATCTTCTTTCACAGAAGCCTGTTTAACTCTGTATCAAGCTTTCTGTGTAAGTCTAGTGTCTACTTGTCAGTCTGAAGACAAGGGGTTCTTAAAAGACCGAAATTTTTTATAATCTTCTAGGACTTTTACCCAACATAGGTATCTGACACATTTTGTACCTGCATCAGAAGCACTGCAGTGGGCAGACAATGACGTCGAGACAAAACTCGATTTGTCCGTACCGGTAAAACCTTTACCCTGCTCGAGTGACGACGAGTGACGACGAGTGACGACGAGTGACGACGAGTGACGACGAGTGACGACGAGTGACGCTGAACTGCTAATGC
Organism: Thalassoma bifasciatum; assembly: GCA_008086565.1. Classification (NCBI taxonomy): domain Eukaryota; kingdom Metazoa; phylum Chordata; class Actinopteri; order Labriformes; family Labridae; genus Thalassoma; species Thalassoma bifasciatum. The sequence continues at coordinate 2,261 of RPOG01004573.1, read as the reverse complement.
AGAATCCTGAATATGCTGAATGACTGAATTTATCTGAAAATGGTTGAATGAATCTTGAAAAAGCTTGCAATGAACTGGTGAATGCAAAATGTTGAAGAACTCTTGAACATGAACATGAAGACTTGGATGAAAGGATGAATGGAATCATTTCCAAAATGAAAATATAGATTGATGAATTCAAGAATCATCTGAATTAAAGGAAATCAATTAATCACAATGCAAGAATATTTAATCCCTCGAAGTTGTGTAGGAATTATCAGAATTATTAGATGTTTGAGACAGTGAAGTGAGTGTGTGTGTGTGCGCTGTTGTGATTGTGTGTGTGTGTGTGTTTGTGTGTGTGCTTGTGTGTGTGTGTGTGTGTGTGTGTGTTTTTGCGTGTACATGGTTAATATGCTGGTGTGTGTTGTGTGTGTGTACATGTGTGTGTGTGAGAGAGAGAGAGTGTGTCTGTGTGTGTCTGGTGTGTTTTTTTGTGTTTGTATGTATGTGTGTGTACATGCTTGGTGTGCTGTGTGTTGGTCAGTGATGCAGAGAAACAATCACTTGAGTATCTTTCTTCATCAGTGTTTTGATCTGTAGGTATAAACAGGTGTGTCAGATCACAGGTCTCCATGGTAACCTGCTCGTTAGGCTGTTTAAAGCTGCAGCTGTTTGATTTAACTGACAGACAGTTGATGAGGAGCTGGATTCAAGGAGGTGGACAGGGTGTGAATATCCTTTAGTTTAGCAAAATCCTTAAGAGCTTGCAGAAAAACAAAACTTCCATGAGATTCCCAAGGCTTGGGAGTATCTATTGATGTAAATTTCATGTCTGTGGAGCCACAGGTTTTACCANATGAGATCTGACAAAAAGTTTTCTTTCCTGTCCGAATGGCAAAAGGTAATTTGAACTTCTTGGGAGTCCTGGGAAAAGCAGACTCTTACTATCTACCTAGTCTTATCGAAAAGAGGATAAAATGAACAAATGGATGTGGAGTCTTCTTTCTTCGAAAAGTTTTCTCTAAAATTCATTTCCTCATCAGTTCCTGGACGCTTTATTGTCCTTTTTTGTCGACTGAGCAAGGGGAGTTCATTACAAGATTGTCATGGCTCATAAATATTAAAAAAGAATATTATAAAAGAGTACAACCCCAACCCCATAAGAGATAGAACAATGTAAGAAGGGTGGATAGAACAGAATTTGAGGTTTTGCAAGGCATTTAAGCCTGTGTTCATTTGAAAACAGTGCAAAGACAGTATACCATATTTTGGAAGTGTAAAAGACTGTCTGTGTGGTGACTGTGCTCTGGATTTTGTCTCCCTTTGGCGTTCTTCCCTCTTTCCCTTACAGAGATCTGGGGCCGTATTCCTTGAGATTCTTAGTGCAAAGAGTTTCTCCTTGTGGTCAAATTCTAAGAAAATTCTTAGAATCATGATGTTTTCTTGGAACTTCTCCTAAAAGTGAAGAGTAGATCCTAGTAAAGATAATAGCTATGAATCCTGGCTCTTAAGAGAGCTCCTAAGGTGAGATGTGTTAAGAGCAGGGAAGAGGACTTTTAAGCAGCTTAGAAGTTCCCTAAGCAGAGGACAAAATGACGAATGGAGGAGGCAGGAGAGATGTTCTCCAAACTGTGGATGATGGAATCAATGAAAAGCTACAGATTGGATGAGATCTACTTACCTCTCCAACCCAGCGCTGCAATGCAATACCACCCATTAAAAGAAAGACAACCAACACTTCTGGTCAACAATCACAGACACAGATGGAAGCTGAGCCTGAGTTGAAATGTTGAAAGTGCAAAAATTACCAGCAATGCAATTAATATAAACAAACTAGAAAAGCAATTTCTGAAGAAATTGCGCTGTGAATGCAGAAGCTGAAGCAGCTTGCACTGAACTGCTAATGCAGAATCCTGAATATGCTGAATGACTGAATTTATCTGAAAATGGTTGAATGAATCTTGAAAAAGCTTGCAATGAACTGCTGAATGCAAAATGTTGAAGAACTCTTGAACATGAACATGAAATCTTGGCTGAAAGGATGAATGGAATAATTTCCAAAATGAAAAAATAGATGGATGAATTCAAGAATCATCTGAATAAAAGGAAATCAATTAATCACAATGCAAGAATATTTAATCCCTCGAAGTTGTGTAGGAATTATCAGAATTATTAGATGTTTGAGACAGTGAAGTGAGTGAGTGTGTGTGTGTGTGCTGTTGTGATTGTGTGTGTGTGTGTGTGTGTGTGTGTGTGTGTGTGTGTGTGTGTGTGTGTGT
>RPOG01004572.1:2896-39579 GCA_008086565.1 Thalassoma bifasciatum | reverse complement strand
ACTTGTTTGCCAGCGACCAGGCTGACACCACTGGTCAGGATTCTCAGGCAGATTCTCGAAGTCAGGGACAGGCAGGAGGGTCGGATACCAGGCAGGCCACCACAGATCAGGATGCACAGACAGATTCTCAGAGTCGGAGACAGAAGGCGAGTTCGACAGCCGGGGCTCAGGCAGACGGGTAGGTGGGGAACAGAAGCGAGTCGATACCTTGCAGTCAATCCGAGGGTCAGGCGTAGGCAGAAACGGGAACAAAACGGGTCGGCAACAGGTGATCAATCCGGAAAGCAGGTCTGGAGTTCTCAGCATGAATGCAAAAGACAGTCTGACACCGGCTGTGTGTGGAGCTGTGGTTTAAATAGCTGACTTGATTGCAGCAGATGAGGTGCAGGTGTGAGCAGGAGCGCAGGTGAGGAGAGTTGAGCTGATTAGGCTGCAGCAGGACTGTGGCAGGCTGAACATAGAGACTGAGACTGTGACAGAACCCCCCCCTCAAGGGACGGCTCCCGACGTCCAATAACATCGACAGGGGCAGGGCGGGTGGGAAGAGTACCTCAGTACTCTTCTGAGGCGGAGTCATCACGGACGTCCGGAGGGATGGCAACCTCCTCCTCCTCTTCTTCCTCTTCAGAGTCCTCAGACGTAGGAGGATCAGAGGGGCTGTTGAGAGAAGGTTGCTCCGATGGGCGTCCTTGCCTCCTAAGGGATGGCTGCTCAGGGTGGTCCTTGTGGAACTTCTTGACAAGCTCCTTATCCAAGATGTTCCGGGACGGTACCCACGACCTTTCTTCAGGACCGTATCCTTCCCAATCCACAAGGTACTGCAGACCCCTTCCTCTCCGACGGGAGCGGAGCAGACGATGGATGGTGAAGGCAGGACCCCCGTCGATGAGCCGCGGAGGAGGAGGAGGAGCCACATCCGGAGACAGGGGACTCTCGTGGACGGGCTTGATCCGGGAGACATGGAAGGTAGGATGGACCCTCATGGACTGGGGAAGCGTCAACCTCACCGCCGTCGGGTTGATGATCTTCTTCTTCGGACAGCCTTCTGGAGAGCAGCTCTGGCTCGGGCCCAGGTTCGACGGCAACGACGGGCGAAGGCAAGGGCGGAAGGACAGGAGACATCATTGTCCAGGGCCGGGAACAGCGGGGGCTGGTAGCCGTACACACACTGGAACGGAGACATGCCAGTGGAGGATGAGACCAAGGAGTTGTGGGCGTACTCGACCCATAGGAGCTGCTGGGACCAGGTGGATGGGTTCTGAGACACGGTGCAACGAAGAGCTGTCTCCATCTCCTGGTTCATACGTTCAGTCTGTCCATTGGATTGCGCTACCTTCGGTCTTCTGTCTGACCGCCACCGAGGGTCCTCTGCCGTCTTGAGGGAGGTTTTCCACCTACTCTTGACCCCGGGTGCCAGGCTGTGGTGCAGGTGTCCTTCTGGTACCTATGCCTTCTGCACTGGGAGGACTAGTTGAGCAGTTTCCTTGGCGGATGGGAGCTTCTGCAGAGGAACGAAGTGGGACATCTTGGAGAATCTGTCCACCACTGTGAGGATGGTAGTGTGTCCATCGGAGGAAGGTAGGCCGGTGACGAAGTCCAAGGAGATGTGGGACCAAGGACGATGAGGGATAGGTAGGGGTTGGAGGAGACCGGCAGGAGCCTGATGAGAGGACTTGTGTTGGCTGCATGTTTGGCAGGCCTTGACAAAGTCCCGAGTGTCCTCCTCGAGTGTGGGCCACCAGTACCTTTGAAGGAGGACTTCTTGGGTGCGACGTGATCCGGGGTGACAGGTCAGGTTGGATGAATGTGCCCACTGCAGAACCTCCGACCGAAGAGCTTCAGGAACGAAGAGACAATGAGGAGGACAGGAACTGGGACCAGGCTGATCTAGGGTGGCGGCTTTGACTCTCTCCTCAATGTCCCAGGTGAGAGTGGCGATGACACAAGGAGGGGCCAGAATGGGAGCAGGTTTCTCTGGGCTGTCATCATCTCGGAGGTACTGGCGAGAAAGGGCATCCGGTTTGGTGTTGCGGGAACCAGGACGGTAGGACAGGGTGAAGTGGAATCGAGAGAAGAACAGGGACCACCGGGCTTGGCGGGCGTTGAGTCTCTTGGCGGTCTTGATGTACTCTAAGTTCTTGTGGTCAGTCCACACGAGGAATGGATCCTTAGTTCCCTCGAGCCAGTGCCTCCATTCCTCCAAAGCTAACTTAACAGCCAGGAGCTCACGGTTGCCAATATCATAGTTTCTCTCAGCGGGAGTCAGTCGACGAGAGAAGAAGGCGCAGGGATGGAGCTTGTGATCTGAAGGGGAACGCTGAGATAAGACACCTCCAACTCCCACATCAGACGCGTCCACTTCCACCAGGAACTGGAGATCAGGATCAGGCATTTGGAGAATTGGGGCAGTGGTGAACCTCTCTTTCAGGTTACGGAAAGCAGTATCTGCGTCAGGAGACCAGAGGAAAGTTCTCTTGCTGCTGGTGAGGGCGGTGAGAGGAGCAGCGACAGTGCTGTAATTTCTGATAAACCGGCGGTAGAAATTGGCAAAGCCCAGGAACCGCTGGAGCTGCTTACGGGATTCCGGGACAGGCCAGGTGGTGACAGCGGATACTTTAGCCGGGTCCATTTTGATGTAGCCCTCAGACACGATGAAGCCCAGGAAGGAGACTGTGGGAACGTGAAACTCACACTTCTCAGCTTTGACGAAGAGTGAGTTTTCTAAAAGTCTCTGGAGAACAGTCTGGACATGATGCACATGGTCACTGAGGTTCTTGGAGAAGATAAGAATGTCGTCAAGGTAGACGAAGACATACTGGTTCAACATGTCCCTGAGCACGTCATTCACCAGGGCCTGAAAAACTGCGGGAGCATTGGTTAGTCCAAAAGGCATCACCAGATACTCGTAATGTCCAATGGGGGTATTGAANAGTCTATGTGAGGGTTGTGTCGTCGAAGCCAGGGGAAGCCAAGGACCAGAGGAAGGTCAGGATGATCAAGCACATGGAACTGGATAGTTTCTTTATGGTTACCAGAGATGAGCATGGGAACAGGGATGGTTTGGTGAGTAATGACACCCATCTCATGGCCGTCCAGTGCCTTGGCAGGAATCGGGTGACTCAGGGAAACCAGACTCAGTCCAAGTTGCTCTGCTACTCTTTTACTGATGAGGCAGGAGTCAGAACCGGAGTCGATGAGGGTGGCCAGGGTCTGAGGTCCGTCAGGCAGGAGCAGACGGGCAGAGAACGAAGAACGGAGAACTTGAGGAGTCTTGAGGGAAGAGCTCACCCGTATCTCCTCTTCTACGGGTGAGCTTTTTCTTTTACTGGGCAGTCTTTGACAAAGTGTCCTTGTCCACCACAATACAAACAGAGCTGGGACGTAACACGTCGCTTTCTTTCAGCTGGCGTGAGGGAGGTGCGCCCCAGCTGCATGGGTTCAGGCTCCCCTGTATGAGTGGGTGGAGACAGTCTGGGCAGATCTCTGAGGCGTTGACTGGGGATTGATGGATGACTGGGCCCCTGACGTATAGCTCCTCTTCGTGCCCTGATGCGAAGGTCGATCCGAGTGGCGAGATCGATGATACCGTCCAGGGATGAAGGGAGCTCATGCGACACCAGTCCATCCTTGATGTAATCGGCCAGTCCATGAACGAAGGCGTCAATCTGGGCTGAAGAGTTCCAACCGCTACGGCTGGCTTGAGTACGAAAGTCTATGGAGTAGTCTGCCACAGATCGTTGACCTTGTTGGAGCTCAGGCAGACCTGCAGCTACCTCGGCTCTGGCTGGATTCTGGCCAAAAACCTTACGTAGCTCAGTGGTAAAGGCGAGGAAACTTGAACAGGCAGGAGATTGACGATCCCATTCGGCGGTTCCCCAGAGCCTCGCACGCCCCGTCAGGTGATTGATGGTAAAAGCCACCTTGGCGGGTTCCGAGGAAAACGTGCGAGACTGGAGGGCGAAAAGCAGACTGCAGTTTGTGATGAAAGCTGCACACGTTTCAGGATCCCCATCATAACGCTCTGGAGATCCCAAGCGAGGTTCCAGAGTGTCAGGCGAAGCAGGAGGTTGAGAGATCAATACAGGATCTGAAGCAGATGGTTGAACTTGAAGACGAGAGGCTAGTTCCGTGACTGTCCTTGTTAGCATATCCACAGCACTATGAAGGTGGCCGACAGATGAAGCAATCAGTCCCTCCTGACGAGCCAGCCCCTCTTCTACCCTCTCCATCTGAGTCTGTCTCCGTCTGTCCATAGCTGAGGGTGTGCTACTCGCTGGGTCCATCTTCTGGTCAGACTGTACTGACACGATTACAGGAAGGACCCAGAAGCGAGGTAGCAATTTGGATACAATAACCAGTCTTTATTGTCAGTTCTTGAAAACACAAGCAGTTCACAGAATAGTTCAGTCTGTTGAGAAACGATGGTGATCCAAGCGGGGATCGAACCCGCAAACACTTGCACCGCAGGCAGGTGACAAAGCCGCTCGGCCAAACAGCTGACGTTCTTCCACGTGGCAAACAAAGGCTTTTCAGCAGGACTCAAACTTGTTTGCCAGCGACCAGGCTGACACCACTGGTCAGGATTCTCAGGCAGATTCTCGAAGTCAGGGACAGGCAGGAGGGTCGGATACCAGGCAGGCCACCACAGATCAGGATGCACAGACAGATTCTCAGAGTCGGACACAGAAGGCGAGTTCGACAGCCGGGGCTCAGGCAGACGGGTAGGTGGGGAACAGAAGCGAGTCGATACCTTGCAGTCAATCCGAGGGTCAGGCGTAGGCAGAAACGGGAACAAAACGGGTCGGCAACAGGTGATCAATCCGGAAAGCAGGTCTGGAGTTCTCAGCATGAATGCAAAAGACAGTCTGACACCGGCTGTGTGTGGAGCTGTGGTTTAAATAGCTGACTTGATTGCAGCAGATGAGGTGCAGGTGTGAGCAGGAGCGCAGGTGAGGAGAGTTGAGCTGATTAGGCTGCAGCAGGACTGTGGCAGGCTGAACATAGAGACTGAGACTGTGACAACCTGAGCAAAATTTGTTAGAGAACTTATCTTCTGGTCGTTGTTTGTAAAAACTTATCAATTTCATCTCAATTGAACTTATCCACTGCATCATGTACTCACTCATAGTGTAACTGTTAAGCTATGTTATAGTGCCAATGTGGTATATACTGTTATATTTCTAGGTATAAGTTGAGAGCTGTAGCTTTCCTAAACAGCTGGGAGGGGCTAACGTGACTGTCAGATCGACAGGCATTACTGATTTATTTGGACATAGAATTTCAAGTTGAAATATATTTTTAGTACAGATGAAGCCAAATTACAATGAAGTGTTATCACAACAACTTCAGTAATCTTTTGTCATGGTGATAGATAATGAAACTGTATTTTACAGTGTACAAAACCCACTTTGACAACATCTACTTCAATTCTGTTCGATATATTTTCCATTGGGTCAGATTCTCCCTTTGGAAATCAGTGAGTTTGACTCCCCCTGAAAGCTCAATAAGTCAGGAGGATCATCAGCCCCCACTTTCCCAGACAGCAGTCATACTGGAAAAAAAACAAAAAAAAACGCTTTGTTCCAAGTCAAGGCTACACGCAAGAGCAAGAGGGTCCCAGTTCAAGTCCCAGATGGGGTCTTCCTGTATGGAGTTGGCGTGTTCCCCCCGTGCACGCATGACCGCCCTCTGAGTCCTCCTCCCACCAGCCAAAGTCACGCTCCGCGGGTTAATTGATTGTTCTTAATTGCCAGCAGGTGTTGGCGTGAGTGTGTCTGTCTGTCTGTTAGCGATGGGATTCACTCTTGACCTGTCTAAGGTTCCCGACCCTCACCCAGTGACAGCTGGGAGAAGCTCCAGCCTCCCACGACCTTCAACGAGATAAGGAGTGAGGATAACGGATGTTTTTAGGAAACTGAGAGGAACCAAACTCATCGAATAAATCCATGTATGCCCAGTTGTGTTGCGTACATGCGAGTAGAAAAAAAGGGACATTAAAAGCTTACAAGTAGTTTGTTTACTCCCAGTGAGTAGCACTGAGCTCAAAATGTCAGAAAAACTCAAACAGAAATACCATTATATGCAATTATTTGAGTTAACTATACACAATTAGACTGCAAGTAATGCTGGTAACATCATTTATAATTCTTTTTGTGCTCTCATATGGAAGATCATGTTAAAGTTTATCCTCAATGCAGGAAAAATATCTGCACAGGCCTGAATTAGTGAGCAGAAGATAATGCAATGCTCACAAAATAATGGTTTAAAGAGCACAAGCAGGTTATTATGTATTTATTTCTTTTGTGAATCCACACTTAACATTATCTGATAGTGGTTTTGCAGGATGTAAACGATTAATAATAATAATAATAATAATACATCCTTGCACATTCTTTGCACTATTTAACTTAAATGTGTAAAGATTTTTCTTCGTGTTTTATATTTCTTGTAGTTTTAATTACTTTGTCTCTGATTTTTATATATTTGATATTTAATGTTTATTTACACTTATGTACAGGGAGCACAGTTCAAACCAAAGTCAAATTCATTGCACGCTTTTTGAAGATACTTAGCATTATAGTGATTCTGATTTTGATTCTAAACAATTTGTCAGATAATTATCCAGACGAAAACACAAGCTAAGCACTGCAAGTCTTGATTTTTGTTTTTTTTTATTCTAGATGAGCTGCTATACAAATTTCAATGGGTAGGAAAAGCGCTTGTTGAAGACTCTTTGTCTCTCAAACCTACATGGTAAAATGTAGTTCAGATTAGGTGATTTTACAAGGCACTCCCTTACAACATAACCCTTCATATACAGCACTAGCTGATTTTTTGAGTTATTGTGTCAGATTTTATACTTTAAACAAGCTGATGTGAACACAATATTAGGCTAAATATTACTAGCCAACACCAGGACGCCTGCGCTGTTCTCTTTAAAACCATCATATGTATAAGGAAACATATTTTCTTCCTCTTCATTGAAACAGTGACAGTCTAATCCATGTTTATTAATGTTAAACAGAAGCAGAATCAGCAGGACTCCCCCTCTAAGACATCACTTTCAAAGTAACAGCTTTTAATGTGGGAGTAAACGCACATGTGCTAAACTGTCTTTAGGAGACCCTGTGGTTCACTAAGTTCTAAATTCTTACAAAATATTAAATTTGAGTTAATTTCCTTTCACTTTACTGACTGTTGTCTTAAATCTGCAGTATGTTCTCAGATTTCCAGAGCTAAAAAAGATGTTGAGAAAGCATCTCAAGATGATATTTAAATAAATAAATAAATGAATAAATAAATAGATAAGAAGCACAAAATGCCAAAGGGTGTAAAGACACATTTGTATTAAATGGCATACTTCTTAAATACAAGTTGAGAGTGACACAGGCTGCTAATGCAGTAAAGCATCATGATGTCTTTATCGTACAATCATCACTCACTCCAAGAAAAACAGAAATCCTGGGGCAGTTCAGCCCCTCCACACTCCATCCAGCTCTAATGTGCTCACTTATGAACAAACACATTAGTGGACCAGCAGACAGGCCATTCATATTTGATGTGCTGTCACCGGCGCCCCCCCCCCCCTTCCTTTTTGCTGAATATGTACACACACATTTCAGTATTATGGCTGCAGCCGCCTCTCCTCTGGGAGATTGTTTTACGAAAACCGTGACAGCGAGGCGGCCGTCGGGGCCATTAGAGGAGCAGCGAGGGGTCTGGAGGTTGGCCGCCAGCTGCCTGAGCCCACACTCTCAGATGTTCCTGCAGGCCTCCTCACAGCAGGGGGGCCTCTCAAGTGTTCCTAATAAAACTGAAGCGAACCTCTGAGGCTAATGGACTCGAGATATCATTGTGATTGTTAGAGGAAACTCGGTAAAGGCAAACACTTTCGAGGTCTCACAGTCGTATCCTAATATTCCTGGCAGCTCGCGAGTTCGGCTGCAGAATCCCCTGTTTGAGTATTGACTCTGCACTGTAATGCTTAGATAAAGACAAAGATGAAAAATAAAGCATGCAAGATAAAGAGATCTATTTAAAAAAAAAGATGATTAAGTGGGTGTATGTAGGTCAGAGCAATGACGTTCTTTGTAAATTTCCTGGAAGCAATAATCTGTAAAGAGAAATTCTTGCTTTTCAGGGCATATGTTAAAACCGCAGCGAACCAGAGTTTGTTAAAGTCTTTAAACCATGTCAGTCAGGCTCTTCTACACATGACGGTGAACTCTGAGGGACAAGTTTCTAAAGTCTCTCCATAGATTCGAGATGCCCAGTCACATTTACTTATTTAGAAATACATCCACATTCCAAAATCAGTTCAGATACTTGACGGCAGTTTGGCTGTTTACTTCCAGAAACAGCTTCCTGCCTTGGGCCAAGTATCGACTGCTGCAGGTGCTGAGTGCAAACTTCCACTGAATATTTTCGGCGGCAGAAGTTTCATCCTGGAGGGTTTACTACAAGGCAGGAAATGCAGGTATGGAGGTAACACTGAGGTTAATTGTCATGGAAACTTATGCCAGAGAGCTAATCTGCTTCTGGGTGGGTGTCGATTAGGAATGTGTATCATTAAGATTTTATTGATACCAATGCCCTTTATTGATTCTCCTTATCAATCTGTTTCTTTGTTGATTCCCTTGTCATTCCTCCGATGAAATTCCTGTTTACAAAAAGTAGCTGTACAATTTTTTTGCATCAATAATATTTTATTGAGCTCATGAGAAATAGATATAAAATTGGTCAATGGATTGAGACTGTCAGGCCTAGATCCAAAAGTGGCAAGTGGTATGCCAGTGATAAATAGTGACACCAGTGAAATGCTCAGTGACACAAACCAATCACTCGTTGGCACCTGCTAAAACATTGAGCAATTGTCACTGAGCCATTGTTGCTGTCACATTATTTTTGGCAGGTGTCGATTAGTATTCGGCAAGTGACACAGGATGATCAGTAGGTGTCATTAGCTATTCTCAGGTGACACTCGGCAATCAATGACTGTCTCTGAGTAGTTGGTAGGGGTCACTGAGACATTGTTGGTGTCACGTTTTTTTTGGCAGGTGGCACTGAGTATTTGGCAGGTGACACTTGATAATCAGTAGGTGTCATTAGCTATTCTCAGGTGACACTCAGCAATCAATGACTGTCTCTGAGTAGTTGGTAGGGGTCACTGAGACATTGTTGGTGTCACAGATTTTTGGCACGTGCCACTGAGTATTTGGCAAGTGACACTGTGTGATCAGTGGGTGTCATTAGCTATTCTCAGGTGACACTCAGCAATCAATGACTGTCTCTGAGTAGTTGGTAGGGGTCACTGAGACATTGTTGGTGTCACGTTTTTTTTGGCAGGTGGCACTGAGTATTTGGCAAGTGACACTTGATGATCAGTAGGTGTCATTAGCTATTCTCAGGTGACACTCAGCAATCAGTGAATGTCTGAGTAGTTGGTAGGGGTCACTGAGACATTGTTGATGTCACAAATTTTTGGCAGGTGGCACTGAGTATTTGGCAAGTTACACTTGATGATCAGTAGGTGTCATTAGCTATTCTCAGGTAACTCAGCAATCAATGACTGTCTCTGAGTAGTTGGAAGGGGTCACTGAGACATTGTTGGTGTCACAAATTTTTGGCAGGTGGCACTGAGTATTTGGCAAGTGACACTGTGTGATCAGTGGGTGTCATTAGCTATTCTCAGGTGTCACTGAGCAACCAATAGCCAATACTAAATGACTGGTGGGTGTCACTGAGAGTTTGACAGGTGTCACTGAGAAACTGGCTGGTGTCACTACAAATCACTTGCATACCATTCGCTACTTTTGGGCCTCACTGTTACTTGATTTAGATACACCCAGTCTAAACAAGTAAAAATAACTAATTGTGTCACATTGATGTATTGTTTTGTTATGTTTTATTGTCTGAAGTAGGCCACCTTATAATGCTTAGAGTTGTTTGGAACCTTGAGCTTGCCGTAGTTATGCTAAAGTCAGCTATGAGCCTGCTGAAAGAGAGACACACATAAAAGAGATTCATGAAAAGTTTGAATTATTCTTTCCCGACATGACACTGCAGCAGAGACTAAACTAGTTTTCAGATATTCTGACTTTATGCCACATTGAATGATCTCAAGAAGACTCTTAGTGATAAATCTGAGTATTTTGTGCACCACATAAAGTAAAGATGACGGTAACATGTGTCTGAAAGCTATTAAGTTTGTGTGCTGCAGCTGTTTGCTATCTCACTTTGACTCTATCTGTGAGAAGGGCAGTGTTTATACAGTTTACCTACTTCAAATCCAATTTAGCTGATACGCTTTAACAATCTAATCTTCAAATCAAAAGATACCCCCTGACAGGATATTACTTTTTTAGCACTGAGCAAGTTTTCTTCATAGACCTCAGCTTTTTGAACTTTTGCATCCCTCCTTAGAGGTTTATTGAGATTCCAGCTAAAGTTGAGCCACACACACACAAAAATAAGGCCAATACACAAGGAAGTATGCTCATTCATCACTGAAATGTCCTTCGGCATTTTTCTATTAGAACCTGTCAGGTGGGCTGGGCTCATTATTACATCATCATAATGGTGTCATCCTTGAACTTCATCAGGGTAATTGCTGCAATTTGTCACATTGAGAGAGATGTGCCCGTGGATGTGTGTCTGTATGCTTGGGAGATGAAAATAGTCAGACTCTGCGCTCAGAGACAAACAAAGGAAATGTCATGATGTGCTCGCTCCATTCACATTTTACACCTTAATTTATCCTCTCTAACAAAAGAGTTGAAAATATTTATCTGTAACGTTTTGAGCAAGAAATAACTTTGAGCTGTTTATTTCTCTCTTTCACCCAGTCGTTCACTGCAAAAACTGAAATCTAAGCAAATTCTTATGTCTTATTTGTAGTAAAAATGTCCTTATCTTTCTTGATTTGAGACACATTCACCAGACTAGGTCATAAAAATGTCTCATTTCAAGTTATTTAAAGACAAAAATGAGGTCTGAATTGCTTGTAACAAGTCAAAAAAATATGCCAATGGGATAAGAAAACTTCACTCATAAAGTTCCTTGAAATTAGAAAGATCTCTCAATCCAAGAAACTTTGAGCATGTGGCGACACAAATTTTCCCAACAGGATAAATAAAGTATTTCTTATCCTGATTCCACGAAACTGGTCTGTGGTGCAAAAAGGTTGGGGACTTGGAATCGGTATAATCTAAGTGTTTTTAGTTCTATGATATAAGTTGGAGGGTTGTGCAGTGGATGAGGATGAATCTGTGTAAAGATAAACGACAAATATTGAAATAAAGTCAGAAAATTCATCATCTTGTCCTTTAATGCAAGGGTTCAAGAAGACTTTTTGGCTGCCATTAAACGGATCATTTTCAGCTTTTTCGTCATGTGTTGTGACAAAAAAAAGGATAAAACACAGTCGTCAATAGTATTTCAATTCTGGAAGACATTTTTTTTGACCCCCTGCGAGTGTCTCGACCTCTACTTTGGAAAAGCGTGTCTTGAATGAGCGGCCTGACAGCGTGGTGTAAAGCTCTGATATGTAGTTATATCTAAACAGTTTCCTTCTTGCTTGAGTGGTGCGGACGTTTGGAGGTGGTTTTCTCTGAACTTTGAAGTCATGTCCTTTGGATAATGTCAACAAACTCAAGTAAATGCAGGCTTCCTTTATTCTGTATGAATGCTCCGCACGAAACACAGACACGGTGAGGTCAGTAACTAAATGGCAGGAGGTCCCCAGGCAACACTAGCCCTTGTTTATAAGGCCGCGGTCCTTAACTCCTGGGAAACAAAAACACAGTACTGAGCTTTTTGTAGCTCCTCTTTTAGACTTATCAGAAGATTTACAGACTCTTTCCACCTCAAACTGCTCCGAATTTCTCTGATATCTTCTGTGCTTGGTCACTAAGTGCTGGGCTATCATGCAAATGTGTTTTAATACAAAAAAAGAAGAGTTAAAAGTGCAGCTCTGTTTGGGTGCAGTTGGAAATTGGCCGCCTCTCCGGACTCTAATATAGTTGGTTTAGAAATATATGAAAGTAATTCTTCAGTGTTGTATTATGTTCATGCACAATGTCATTGAAACGGTTATATGCTATTAAAGCTTTAAAGGAATAAGTGGAAGCTGTGCTCAGTCATCCTAATAGAGTAAGTGAGACTAAATGAAGAAAGCAATAACTGTCACAAAGGGAACAATGTGTGCCTTAAAACAAATCTGCAGTGACAGGGTGCCCTGAAGTGTGCGAAGGGAAAACGGGGGTTAGAAGCACTTAAAGGACCCATTTCGATATTACCCTCTGTCACCGAAAACACTTTTGTGCTTTCAAAGAAGAATAAATAATGAATGATTTGGACAGACAGATGGGACGTGCTCCCCCATGAAAGGCTACACAGTATTAAATGCACATACTTAATACATTTAATACATTTCAACGCTCCTCCACACCAAAACATGTTTCTACGGGAGAATGTTAAGTGTGTAGGGAGGGTGGAGTTAATGCATAAAGCTGGAAACCTTCAGTTGTGTTAACAAATATTCTAAAAACTAACAAATGTTTAACTATAACCACATGAAAACAGCTTCATGAGATGGTAACAAAATGTAAACTTTAACCCCTTTCATCCCGCATAACTCTGGTCGATGTATCACACTATGTTACAAAGCTTAAAACTGAAGAACCACAAAGTAAAAATTCATCTGTTTCACCTCATAGAAAAGATTAAAATCTTTAGTTTCAGGAAAATGTCATGTTTTTGTATGTGGCTAAAGTCCACATCAGGCTAAATGCAGCTTTTTTTGTCTTCGTTTTTTACAATTACTATCTTTTTTCTAATCATTAACCTCAAGATGCTTCATGCCAGACATGAGACATTAACCGCATCACTTCTACACCTTGTCATCTACATCTAGGTAACGCTTGAGCTTTCTAGGTAAAAGTTTGTAGGAGTTAAAGAGTTTTTAGTCTCAGTTGATCAAACACCAGGGAGAGTTGTATTCACTGTCCACGCTCTGTGCAAACAAAACCAGCTTTGTCACTGCTCAGTGTCCTCTTTTTGGTCAACTTTGCTCCCTTTGTGAAAAAAAAAAAAAAGAAAAAATCATGAAATTGAGGTTTCTAGCAGCAGATTATACCTCTCCTGTTGCACACATGAATGTGAATTAAGACACTCTTCAATAAATAGCTCTTGTCAATGATCTAAATGGCTACAGCTGGCTTTGTGTGAAAGGTAAGGTGATTGGTTACTGTAAAGGTGAGTGACAGACTTGATGGCAAAGACACTACTCTCTAAGAGGGCTGTTTCACGAGACCACTGTGTGCTAATGACCAGTCAAGCAGGGAGCACTTGTTGTCTATCACAAGCTATCCTGGGATGAAAACTCAACGGAAAATGATGGGGTCACTTTCTTTTCTGGCAGAACCACCCAGCTTTGTCAGATAGACATTGAGGAGGAAATGCTCTAAGACTGTGAAGCTGCTGTTATTGATGAGAACGGACACGACAGACAGACAAACAACGGACTTTACAGGAGAAATTTCACCACTTGGAATAATTTGATGAAACAACACTTTTGATATGTTTGAACTCTGGATTCCTCTGGTGGAAAGGAGAGTGAATATTCAGGGTACGGGCGTCAGGATGTGACTTAATGACCCCAAACAGGTCGGACGTGATTCTTTCACTCATTACATTGTTTGGGTGAAGAAAACTGTAACACAAACTTAGAGACTAAAGTGCGAAGAATCTAAGCTTTTAACGCAGTGTAGAATTACAATGTTTGACAAAGGTTTGTTATGGTGACATCATATAAATGGTGAACAGATCCCTGACAACCCAGTGGAGTATAAGAGGTTAAATTATGTTTCCTCTCAGAATAGAAGCTCTGGTCTGCAGGACACCAACACAGACATTTTCCAGATCGGTAACTTTCCCCTTCCCTGGACAGGTTGACGTGAGTTTATCTGACAGGGGGGACAAGCCGAACTGGAGGCGTGTGCCTACAACTGCCATTACGCCACTGAGAGGATATTTGAAGGGTGTTAAGTTGCCCACTGTGTGTCGTCTGTGGCTGTGGCTGTTACTTATCGCCTAAACTTGAGCCAACACGCCGAGGAAAACATTTCTGTTGTGGTTCTTAGCTCGGTTAATATTTGAGAAAGGAAACAATGTGTGGACCAACCTTCCTGAACTCTATGGAGAGTTATTCTCTTATTCTCTCTATAATATGTTTTCCACTCATACAGCTCAAAATAAAAGACCTTGAGAATTATTTTATTTCCAGAGTAGCAACAACATAACATCAGGTTTGTTTTAGTACCAAATACCCTGGAGTGTGTTCACTTCATAAATAAGTAACACAGGCCTCTACAACAGTTGAGAAAAGCCTAATTTTTTTATGATACCAAAAACATTTCTCAAATTATGTAAATAAATATCATACATTTTCCTTTTTTTTAAAATCCCTTTCACTCATTTAGACGTGTCTCTTTTATAGCAATTCAACTATATCAGTTGAAATATAAATATAAACTGTATACATTGTTAACGTTATCCATAGTGGAGACTGACTAATTATCAGGCTGATGAATTAGAGGAAATAATGTTATTGCCTACAGGGAGATGTCATCATCTTTTCAGAATCATATCAGTTTTTATTTTCCATCCCAAATGCCACTTTATCAAATCCAAACAGTTCCCGGTTTGTGTTTTCATATATCTCATGTCTGAGATAACACAGTTTAAGCTCCTGACACAAATATCAGTCATGTTCTAAAAGCATAACAGCAGAACTCTGTGTATTTTTAGGGGGTTTCATGAATAAATGAAGAATCCACCCACAACATGTTACTGAGTAAGATAAGCAAATGTTTGCAGAATTCAAATAAGAAAAACTTGGTTTATCCGAGGGGAAAATTCAGTCATTAAAGTTGCCTTTCTACTCAATGAAGCAAGAAGATCAGACTTGAAGTAGAAAGTAGAAAAAAAATACGGAACAACTAAATAAAATAAGGAAATATGAATAAGTAAAGAGGTGCAGAAGAGTTGGAATAAGATATGTACAAAACACACAGAGAATGAAAGTAATTCATATAAGGATATTAAAAGCAGTAAGGGGTTTGGCATAAAAATGAGGTTTTGTCTGTAGAAACAACACAATGATGGCTCCAGTTGGACAGATGAAGATTGTGCTTTATTTGCAAAAACTTAGAAGAAAAAAAAGTAAAATTAAAGCTAAATGAATGCCATGACAGCAGATTCTATAGGATGTTTATGTTTTAGCTCAGCTGTTTGAACAATTGACTCCCAGTTAAGACTCATAAATCGTTCCATTTTTATCTATTATATTGTTTTTGGTATTTCTTTACTCTTTGTGTGTATGACTTTGTGTTTTTGGTGCTGCTCATCTTGGTCAGGTCTCCCTTGTGTATATGTGTATTAATGTGGGATTGGTATACAACCAATTATCAAGTTGTCTCTGTAATACGCCACATCTGTGAATAAATGGGTGGATGAGTGAGGGGGGTTAGGGGTACAAAACAAAACATTTTTTGGACAATAAAGAGGGAGAGCAAGTTGGGGTAGGACTCGAAAAACTACTGCTTCTTCCTGCTCCTTTTTCAGACATATTGAATGCCTTATTTCGTATGCAAATGTGGTATTATGTACCCTTGAATTGACTACTTTTATTTTTTTTTTTTTCTGTTTTCTTTGTCCGAAATAAACTGAAACTAAAACTGAAAGAGAAAATCAAAATACTTGTGTGTTCCCTTGCAATGGTTTTAAAACCTCTCGCAAAATTTCTGGTTAATTCCCAATCTTTATTTGCATTGAGTTGAAAGCTTCACAGGTCTCTTGCAACACTTTTGCTTTGCCTTAAAACATGTTTGTGTTCCCTTGCAAATGTTTTGTATCCCCTCAAAAAATTTTGGGTTCCTTTGCCCTCGTTATCCTTTTGCGTTCCATTGAAACTCTTTCGCGTTCCCTTGCCCTCAAAATACTTTAGTGATCCCTGGCTATGACTTTGCAACCTCTCATAAAATTCTGGGTTCTTTTCGAATACTTTTGCTTTGTCTTGATTTACTTTTGTGTTCCCTTGTTTTTCTCCCATCACAATACTTCTGCATTTTCACAATACTTTTTCCTTGTCTAGTCTTTCTGAGCTATTCTTGCAAGGGGGTGTAAGACAATGACAAGGTAACACAATTATTGTCTTCCTAAAAAAAAAAAAAAAACTCTTCAGGCCTCCATATAAGGGGCTCTATAGGACAGAAATCCAAGAGTCAGCAAGATTTTACTCTTCCAAATATTTTTTATCCTATTTTCAATTAAATAAAATTTCTATTGAACTACAGTCATTCAGTTATGACTATTATATTTTCTTGAATGCAAAAAAACAAAACAAAAAACTACATTGGTCATCGTCCCACAAGTTCTTCAATTTTCAACATTGGGATCAGTCACTAAAAAAAACACTATTTTAGCGTCAACAAAACAAACCAATCACTGGATGATGCTCCAAAGACTTTGCCTTATACATGTATTTAACTCGGTAAAGGGTTTGGTAATTCACTAAGAGTTATTTAACGGGTATAAAAATAAAAGCCATCTCTACACTAACTAGTAAAAACCGAGGGGGAATCTGGTAAAGTTCATCCCAGATGGTTCTGAAGGATGTTTTCCTGTCGACCTTAAGCCTCTAAAACACAACAGTAGCACTCTGATGCTTTGAGGAGTATTAAAATAAGACATGCTCTTGGGTACAATAGAGATAATATAAAAAAGATAAAAAAAACCAGCCTGCAGCTCTATGGGGAGAGGGTTAAATGGATTTCAGATGTTAAAAAGTTTTTTTGCAAAATTGTCTTTATGTCTCTTAACTCCAAAACAACACAGCAGAGTATCAAAGTATTTCTATCAGCCTTAAGTGAGGATGAAAAACCAAGTGAGACAAAAGTTTAGATTGCTTCTGTGGATGTGTATTTCAGATGCGTAGGAGAAAAGACAGGCAGCACAGCAGCGATTGGCTCAGTTCGCTCAAGCAGCCCATATTGTAAGCACGCCATCACATTTACAGCATTAGTCACATCAGGGCTCCACTGTCTGCCTGACAGACGACCTGCAGAGAACAATCCAGCCCAGCCATTTCTCTCCTCCACCCGCTTCCATTTCTCCCACTCGCTATGACTCTCACCCTTTATAATAAGGTCAGCGGGGATACAATCACACTGACATCCATTCAAACAGCACATCTTTGAGTCGCAGGTGAATGAAAATCCCTCATTTCTCTCCTGTTGCATATGTACCAAAGCAGAATGGGGAGAGAGGAGGTCGATAATAAGGCGAGCGGTGGCGTCTGTGGGGAAGCAGGACGAGCAGGTCGAAAGGTGGGAGTTTTCTGACAGCTGTGTGTTTTTTTTTAGCGTAGTCATAAAATCGGTTGTTTACTTCGTATGAGTTTATTTCACTGTTCTCGAACAAAGGCTCGATAAAACCTCTATTTCCATCAGACAGCAGTTTATGAGTATTGTTTTCTGTCCGCGGCTCAATAGGCTTTTCATAACGGACCACACGGCCCCTGTGGCAGATCACATCGCTTTTATCTTTCTCACCGAGCAGACGATCACTATTACGCTGTCACTCACACAATTTCAGATCCTGTTTCTTTTTTTCGTGACAGCAGAACTCTTAATAATTAATGCAGATTTATAAAAAGGCTCTGAGTATGGACGACCTGTCACCTGTCAGACGTGAAAATGACCACAACCAGTCAACATTTTTAGACTTCAGACGCTGGAGGATCAAATCAAGCAGCAGCTCTGCGGGCAGCCCCCGAACCCTAATTAAAGACAGGTTTTGATTTCAGCTTGTTTTGTGACTGTCAAACCCTGCAATAGTGCTGCCATGAAAATAAAGCAAGCCTCTTAAAGTGAGTTTGTGACAGCTCAGCTCTCAGCCCGTCTGGTTTTTAATGCTATTGCTACAAAAAAGTAACAGGGTTAAGATGTTCTAATGGCTTTACCAAGTCAGATTTGAGGTTTTAATGATAGAATCAGTCTTTTAAAGAAGAGGAGATTAAAACAGATCCCTGGGCTCGATGTTTCAATGCCAGCTTATGCTCAGCTCAGCTTGCAGCCCCCCCTGCCAAAAAGTATCAGGAGGGGACTTATTTATATGCTTCACATTTTAATAAAAGACACAGAAAGCATCTTGATATAAAAGCACCCAAAGTTGAGTTTGTGGCAGCTCAGCTCTCAGCTTTTCCTTTTTTCATATTATTGGCACTAAATTGTTGGCACTGAAAGTTTATTTGTAGAGCACAATTCAAGGAGGGAAAAAAAATGACATTTTTTTAAGAATAAAGAACACTTTTACCCAGTTGTATTTGAGGTTTCAATGATAAAATCAACTTGTTTTTTCAGAAAACGTGAACCAGAACAGATCCCTTGGCTCAATGAAAAAGAAAAAGCGAATGTCTATAGCAGCTCAGCTTGCAGTCCCCTGCCAAAAAGCACTAGGAGGACATCAAATTTTATGTTTTAAGATTTGAACTAAAAGCCCCGAATTGATCTAAGCATTAAAACAAAGCAGAGAAACTGAAATGAGTTGTGGCAGCTCAGCTCTCAGCCCCTCCATATTTGTCAAAGACTAGCAACAAGAAAAGCATATCTGAAGTTTTAATCACAAAATCAGTCTCTTTCAGAAAAGGAAATTAAAGCAAATATTTTAGATCAAGATTAAAGTCAGAAGAAATACATATTTAGAGCCACATCAGCTCAGCTTGCAGCCTCTAGAGCCAAAAACCACCAGGCAGAGATTTATGTTCAAAGCCGTATTTTTTAAACAACGAACAAAGACATGATCCTTACTAAAATACAAACAAACAAAAATAACAGCAGAGCACCCAGTTTGTTGCAACTCAGCTCCCAGCCCCTCCTGTTGTCTCATTACTGTCAAAGAAAAGTGAAAAGAATATTTTAGTTGAATATGCTCTTTTGGGGAAGACAGAATGAACTCAGATCACTTTGCCGAGGAAGATACAAATAAAAACTTTCTAGCAGCTTAGCTTGCAGCCTCCTCTTATGCAAGGTACAGGAGTCAAAGTCAGGTGTTCAGCTCCTGATCGTTGGCTCGGGACTCAAACCTTATTATTTAAGAATAAACTGAACTTCTTGGAGCAGAAGCTCAGCAAGCAGCCTCTTCTTATCCCCGCCCAAAGTAAGACAGTCAGAAAAAAAGAGCACGGTCTAACCTCTAGTTTTAACAAATGAGTCTTTTAGTCATAATCAGAGAACTCATGAAACTTTCTGCAGTTTCTGTGACAAATATAAATGTTGGTAAATGTTTTGAACACGTTGCTCAGACCTTGCACTTGCAGTTGTTGGCAGATATTGAATGTTGTGTTTAGCGTTTGGTATTGAGGAAAAGTTTTCTAAGTGTGTTCAAGGTGTTCGAGGCTGAGAACTCATAATAGTACAGAGAGTTTTTACTCAAAATGACAGTGGTGAAGAAGTGCAAACAAAGTAGAATGTGAAATGGAATTGGAAATGAAGAACATCCTGAGAGGAAGGGTCACTTTCATACCGTTTCATACCNAGATGATTCATTGCTTTTGTTTGTGGTTCCTGCAGTATATAAATATATATATATATATATATATATATATATATAAGAAATAATAATAATAATAATAAAAACCCTCTTTCCCACTTGCATTCTTTTTTTTCTAATTTTATTTCATATTTTATCAATAAATAGTCGTACAAAGCCGACTGGGAATTTTCTTTCTCATTTTTAAATTTTTTTATTTACCTATTTATTTCTTTTTTATGCAAGTATTGCACGTAATTGTTTTTTTAGTTGAATTTATAATTTTCTTATTTTTTTTTTTTCATTTTAATTTTTTTTTTTGCATTTTAAGTTATGAAGATGATTCATTACTTTTGTTTGTGGTTCCTACGGTATATATATGTATAAAAATAATAATTATTTAAAAAAAAACTCTTTCCCATTTGCATTCTTTTTTTTTCTAATTTTATTTCACATTTTATCATTAAATAACTTAAAGTGAAATCAAACAGGTGAAATTGACCTGAAGATATGATACCAAGCAAGGCAAGGTTAACAGTTTTTAAGGTGAAGTATAGAGATTAAAACTATGAGTGAGCAAAAATAACCTGGAAGTTTAAAGCCAGACTTTTTTCATGAGTCCTTCTTTGAAAAAGCTGTTGATGTGATATTTGCCATGAAAATCTTAACAGCTCCTCTTTTTAAAAGTTATTTATTCCTAGTTTTATTGACAAAAAAAATGGTGCTCTGAATGAGATGGAGGGAACCTAGAAGTAACTGCACAAGAGATTGAAAGCAATATAGGGAACAATAATAGCACGAACATTATTTTTGCAAATCCTTCAGCCCATGTAAACACACTGTATGATACTTTTTCTATCAGTCAAAACTGGATTTAAGAGACGTGAGGTTGGGGCAGGTCACTCAGCTCGCTCATCACGAGTAAAGCTGAGTGAAGAATAAAATGAGATTGCAAATTGCTTCCTTTTGATTAACAAGGACAGTCACTTGTCCTGATTAGAAAGCACAGAGAGACTCCACTCCAACGTCCCCCCCGCTTTAACAAACAGGCAGTATGGAAACAGACTCCAGATCTTATTTTATACCACTATAGTTTCTTCATCTACCAGGGTTTGTCATACATAAATTAATCATAAATAAAAAGTCAACACTACTTCCTGAAACTCAAACAGCAGAAATACAAACCCACTTTTCAAAAGAGTCAGTTTGCAGTGAGTCTGAATGAGCACATTTGAAGCTTTTCCGAAAGAATAAAAGTCTATTTAGGACTTTTTTTTTCAAATGAGTGCTCCAGACAAAAGAAGCTGAAAGGAGCTGTATTCAAAGAAAGAACTTAAAAATAATCACAATACTGGTTTGAACATTTGCATTCAGACTGAGCGATAAAAAGAAAGCGAACAGTTGGAAAGATAGCTCAATTTCAGCAAAACCGGTGGGAGTACATGGCACTTCAAAGAGCATATAACAAGAAGAAAGGGAATTAAATTAACATAAAAGGACTAAATCTGACATACATGAAAGCAGAGAGCTAGTGAAGGCAGGGGAAGACACGCCCCCCTTTGCGGCGTGCATGTGTGTATATCTGCGGTCCCCATGGCGATGTGCAGCAGCACTTAACCTGCCAGCAGGGCGCTCGGCTGGGTATCCACCTGAACACAGGTCCTGTCACGAGAGGGAGGTCCAGAGGGACTCAAAACAAAAGGCCACGGGCACGCGAGGCCGGGGCGCAATCTGTCCACCTCTGCACTTACACAAGAAGACAACAGTGACAAGCAGAGCAGGGTTCATGTTTTTTAAAGAGTGCTGAGATACACAAGAGCTGGCACAGAAACGTCTGACCGCAGCATCGGCCGTAGTATTGAGTGAGTGAAGATAAAAGGGTCAAAGCTAAAAACCTCGCAACACAAGATTTTACTCCTGCTGCTTGTTAGTTTGCTGGAAGAATATGAACCTCTTAACCACCGCAGGTCGTCGGTGAGCCCACTGACGTCAAAGAAAGTTTAGATTCTTTACATTTCAGTCTCTGAGTTTGTTTTACAGTTTTCTTCACCAACAAAACGTAATTAGTGAAAGAATCACTCACAACAACGTGGACGTCCTACCTGTTTGGGGTCATTACGTCACATCCTGACGCCCGTACCCTGAATATTCACTCTCCTTTCCACCAGAGGAATCCAGAGTTCAAACATATCAAAAGTGTTGTTTCATCAAATTATTCCAAGTGGTGAAATTTCTCCTGTAAAGTCCGTTGTTTGTCTGTCTGTCGTGTCCGTTCTCATCAATAACAGCAGCTTCACAGTCTTAGAGCATTTCCTCCTCAGAGTCAATCTGACAAAGCTGGGTGGTTCTGCTAGAAAAGAAAGTGACCCCATCATTTTCTGTTGAGTTTTCATCCCAGGATAGCTTGTGATAGACAACAAGTACTCCCTGCTTGACTGGTCATTAGCACACAGTGGTCTCGTGAAACAGCCCTCTTAGAGAGTAGTGTCATTGCCATCAAGTCTGTCACTCACGTTTACAGTAACCAATCACCTTACCTTTCACACAAAGCCAGCTGTAGCCATTTAGATCATTTACAAGAGCTATTTATTGAAGAGTGTCTTCATTCACATTCATGTGCGCAACAGGAGAGGTAGAATCTGCTGCTAGAAACCTCAATGTCATGATTTTTTCAATTTTTTTTCACAAAGAGAGCAAAGTTGACTAAAAAGAGGACACTGAGCACTGACAAAGCTGGTTTTGTTTGCACAGAGCGTGGACAGTGAATACAACTCTCCCTGGTGTTTGATCAACTGAGACTAAAAACTCTTTAACTCCTACAAACTTTTACCTAGAAAGCTCAAGTGTTACTAGCGTGTTAGCTACATAAAAGCCTCCTCACAGGCTCGTTTCTCGACTATAAGCCCTGAAAATCACACGTACAGTCACCAACAGCCTTAACTTTCACACAAAGCCTGCTGTAGCTGGATAGATTGCCGAAAAAAAGATATTTTTGCCGCTCATAATCCTTCACATTGATGGTACAATCCGTGACCGGGTGCTATAATTTCATGATTTTTAGTAAACCTTTTCACAGAGAGAACGAAGTTGACTACAAAGAGGAAACTGAGACCTGATACAGCTGTTTGGTTTGCAGAATTTTGTCACACCAGACTGTGGTGAGAGAGCGCATCTACTAGTGTTGGTCTAAAAACTACTCAAAAGCTCAAATTTCACCCAAATGTAGACGTAAAGGTGAAGAAGTGATGTGGTGGATGTTTTATGTCTGACATGAAGCATCTTGTAGTTAAAAAAAAAGGTGTTTCAGCTGCATTTATCATGATGTGGACTTTAGCCACAAATAAAAACACGACATTTTCTGAAACTAGAGGTTTTAATCTTTCAAAATGAGGCGTCACTGATGAATTTTGTCCTTATGGTTCTACAGTTATAAGCTCTGAAACACAGCATGGTAAAAAGTCCAGAGTAGGGTGGATGTTAAAGGGTTAAAAGAGTGAATCAGAGCTGAAGACAAAATATAGAAACTGTTCTTTTAAAGATAAAGATGCAAAGGCAAAGCGAGCACGCCTGAGGTGATGAAACTGGCTCGGAGACTGTCCTAGAAAGACGCCGCCTGTGATACGAATGACTAATTTAATGAAAAGCAGATAATTGTCTTTTGTATTTTACTTTAAAAGAGTTTTTACAAAGTGAACGGTACGGAAACAGACTCCAGCTGATGTGAATTTCATGCTTTTTGGTGCCTTGTGTATCATAACAGATGAGAGGAGATGTAATCAAATCACAAATGAACATCAGACTAAAGGAGGCCATGCAAATTCAGGCGCTGCTGTCACTTGGAGTCGTTGCTGTCTGTTTACGTAGGCATGAAATACTTCTCTGGTGTTAATGAAACCCAGATTTAGTGAAACAAGTGATGGCTTCACACGTTAAATAGACGGACACTGATGGAAACAAAGGGTGTAACCAGTCACCAAATCAGGGTTTTAAATCAAGTAGCTCCTCGTGTTACTTACCTTTCTTTGAAAATAGTTGAAAAAAGTGAAGGGGACACAGACTGGGTCTCCACTCTTTCTTAATATTATTTTTCAGGACATTTTCAGCTGCTAAAGAGACAAGTTATAAAGTCCAATACTCATCCTGTCCTTTTCATTCTTTGAAACTGTTCTTTTCTACGATTGTAACTTGCATTTGCCCCGATTGTCTCTCTTTTTGTTACTCAGACTAAATAACTATGACAATTTTTCACAAAATAATTGCAAACACAGCGACAAATTACAGCCTAATGCTCAATGAACATGAAAAACTAGAGTTACAACGTTCAACTGGACAATTCCAACTCAACTTTCTCTTCTCTTTTAACTCACAAAGCTGTCTTTTTCTGCCCATTTTTGAAGTTTAATCAACTTGTTAAAACCTTTTAACTGTGCTTGATTTGTTTGAATGTCACAAAATAAAGTCTAATTTACTAAACCTGGTTTAGCCATATTGATTCTCATTCATTACGGCTTTAAACAGTGGAAATAAGAAATGAGTAATGAACGTGAAACAGTGTTTTTATGTGTCAGACAACCACAGAAAATGGGACATCGATTCATTTTATTTCCAGTCAGAAAAACCTCTGAACACTTCAGGAAATATGTTTGACCTATCAGTAGCTTTTAAAGAAGTGAAATGACTTGTTTTATTTTAATTAATCTATTTTTTTATTATTTTTTTTTGCAAGAATTTACACTGCAAAACTTAAATCTAAGTAAGTCATCATGTCTTATTTATAGTAAAAATGTCAAAAATAACCAGACTAGGTCATAAAAATGTCTTGTTTTAAGTTATTTAAAGGCAAAAAAATAGGTCTGAATTGCTTCTAACAAGTACATTTCTATTCTGACAAATTTCTTTTAACAAATTTGCCTATGGGATAAGAAAAAAAGAATCACTCGTGAATTTTCTTGAAATTAGAAAGAAACCTTTTTTCTTATCCCATGGGTAGAATTTTTTGACTTGTTACAAGCAATTCAGACCTCATTTTTGTCTTTAAATAACTTAAAATAAGACATTTTCTTGGACTTATCAGTAGAATGTAGCACCTATAAAGAATAATAAGACAAATTTTACTAAAAATAAGACATAATGATTTGCTTGGATTTCAGTTTTTGCAGTGTAGTTAAACAATTTTTTTAGATTTGAGAATTTGCATGCTGTGCTTTGAAAGATCTGTAGACCTTTTTGTTTTTGTTTTGTCAAATTTATACAGCAGAAACCCAGATTAAAGAGAGAATCTTCTTTAATTGTTCAGCCCTGTCATGAATTTGAAAACTGATTTTTATGGCCTCTGGGAAGTTTTGGTCACGGATAGCGCGGTTTTGAGCTCCAAAGTGACAGACGTCTTTGTTTTGCTCCATCATATTCATCTACACGTCTGAAATACAGTTTAATTTGCAGCAGTTTCTTGACACAATCCCGATCACTAATGCATGTGGCAGAAAAGTGGCCGTCAGCGCGCCAATAGACAGAGAACAAATGACATTCAGATCTCTCAATATGGAGAATCGCAGCAGGCCAAACAGCAGGGAGGACGCTGTTGTAACACTGACTTAACCATCTTGGCCCTCACAAGTGTTCAGACAAATCAAAGCATCTACCAGGAAATCAATCACAGTAATGCAAAAGACAGAAGCGCCAGCGTTTTTGAGAGGAAAGCACAGATAGTCAACCTCGACCGTCCCCCTCTCTGCCAAGATGGCTCTGTAGCAGGAGACTCTGGGGAGACTTGACGAAGCCATTCAATCGTAGAGGCCGACGAATGACAAAAGGGATCATGTCCAGAGGATAGAAATAGAAATTAGAACAAAGGAAATGAAGGCAGAGCACATGAGGCTGTCTGAGGTTGCCCATAAACCAGAAGGGGAACTGTGACAATAAAAGGCAGACGTCCTTTTCTCTCTCTTTTTCTCTCTCTTTTTCTCTGACACGCTGTCTGGAGAGGTGGTTGCAGAATGGCTTACTTCAGCATCTATTAAGCACTCTGCAAATTACTCTGACAGGTACAGAAATATATATATATGCTTCTCTGCACACTGCACTTGTGTTTTTTCCTGTCTCCTTTATATGGTTCATTCTGTTAATGTTAAATTTCTACCCCCAGTTATTCCAAGTTAATGTTCATCGTACCAGAGTTCAAAAGGTCATGTGATCTATGTTGCATACTGACCCAGAAATGGGAGTAACTGCAGTAACATGAAGAGAAATGTGTCTAATTCAACACGCAGCATTGGAATATCCCCCCATCCCCGTCCGATCCCCTGGGCTACAGTAGCCTTTAATTGACAGAAATAGAAAAAAAAAATAAAAAAATCCAAGAAACGGATGAGTAAGCTAGCTAATTAGACATCAGCTCCAAGAAAAATGTTTTATGGCAAAGTCATAACATGATGCAAAGGACTGTAATAATATCTGTGATTTGTGGAGCAGCTTACTCGGCTTGTTTTGCTCAGCTTGCACTTCTCTTATGTCAGATGAAAGATGACAACAAGGAAAGGAAAGACAGAAGAGAAAGGCTGAGGACCAGGAGCAGAGGTGTGCACAGAGGGGGGGCAGGGGGAGGCCGTCCCCCTTGTGGCAAAATTGTTGAAAAACGAGTGCTAAAGTTGTCTCTTTGAAGACAAAATGTGTAACAATGTGCCCTCCTTGAAGCTAAATTGGCGCCAAAGTGCCTTCTTGTGAGCAAAAGGAAATGTAGAACACTAATCTATCTCTGTAGCTGGTTAAAACTATAGACTGTATATACAGCTCTGGAAAAAAGTTAAGAGACCACTGTAATTTTTTCTCTAATTTTTCTATTTATAGGAATTTGTTTAAGTAAAATTTTCAAATATGTAGAGATACTGATTTCTGAAAGATTTGCAGTGGTCTCTTAATTTTTTGCAGAGCTGTCGAATGGATGGCGTGGCTCCGACTTTTACCAAGTTACGGTTCTGAAGCCAAAAGAACGCTGTTACTGAGGCCTCCATTGTGCAGCCTGAGTAGAAAACACATGGCACAGTAGAAAATTTGGGTGAGGTAACAAAAAAGCCAAAAAAAAAAATTATCTTTTTGTTTTCTTTTGAGGGTCTCATCTTTTTTTTGTCTCTCTTTCCTGAAGTTTCTCATATCCCCATAAAAAAACAACACCTAAACATCAGCTGTCAATTATCGAAACACGAAACTTATAACATGTTTTTAACGTCTAATAACTAATGAAAAACCAACTCCTCAGAAAAACGAGGACTTGAACACAATGCAGCCAAATAACATCTTCATATCACTGCAGTGTAAAGATGTGAGGAACATTTCTATGAGGTGTAATAATTTTTTTTAAGTTTTACCACTGCTCATCTGGAATAAATGAGGAGATGGAGATTTTGACCTATACTGCAGCCAGCCACCAGGGGGAGCAGTTTTTCTGGAGACCTCAGTTAGAGGCGACTGTCATGGCGTCCACTGATTATAGAGTCTATGATTATAAAAGTGAGCCCAAAAAGTGCTGAAGTGCCCTCTGAGGAGCCAGTGTTGTGAGTATTTTAAGTATACGAGAAATATTTGATGAGGTTAAAATTTTTCATGCCGCCAACATGACTCTCAGTTATTTACCTGGTTTTAAATCCTCAATCATTCTTTGCAGTCAGGACAACACATTCACATTACTGCAACTGTATTAATGTCATATCTTGTTGGATACACATTAAATATTTAGTCAGGACATTTAATTTCTCTGTTTGTCGATGACGTCTGCTCCCTTTCAATCTCCCAGCAAAGTGTGTGGTTCAAATAAAACTCACGTCCCTCTGTTTATAATGTTTTCTGACACTTAGAACAAAATCAGCCTGAGCTCACCTGTAGAAAAACAACATTTTCTTTTATCAGATTCAGTGAACAATGATCTAATTCCCCCTCAGGGATCATTTTACAGCATTTAGATTCTGCTTAACGTCTGTTTCCTGAGGCATCTTAATCCAGAGTATCCAAATTCAGCCTAAGTTGGATAAATACTGATTCCTCTTTAAATATAATTATATATAAAGATTCAGCTGGGGATTTTCTTTTTAAAATCTGCTGCATTCATCAACTTCTTCTAATTATTTTAACCCATTCTGCTGCCATATGGGAAACTTACAGCTCTCATTTTAAACACTCACTCCTCTGAATTCAAAGCAAAAGAAACATCCACAGGGAAGAATAAAATACATGACTGCAGCGAGGAATAATTAGGATATTTATGTGTGCTGAGTGTGTTTCAAAAGAAGACATTGATGCTCCTTCCATCCAAATCTGCTCACATTTCTTTAAAAGCACAGAACTTTGGGTGTTTGGAGTTCCTCAAGGCGCTGTGGGACTAAGAGACCGCACCGTCCCTGTGAGGCGTAAGAGCGATCATTAAACCAGTCCAGGCTGAGAATTCCTGCGTGAACACTTTATTTCCAACCTGTGGCTGTTTTCCAGCTCAATATACAGCGTTTAGAGTCGGTGTTTGTCCATACGGCTGAGACATACTTATCACGAGCCTGAGATGAACCCGTGATGTGAGGAGACTTAATCATGAAAAAGTACAAACCTGTCAGAAATTTTCTTCTGTTGAGTCACAATTGAACTTTTTGAGGGAAGCATTCCCAGATCCAAACTATTTAGAAAACTGTGATAACAACAATGTTATCAATAAAAACAGCTGTGCTCATAAGTTTACATTCCCTGGCAGAATTTATGATTTCTTGGCCATTTTTCAGAAAATATAAATGCGAACAAAAAAACTTTTCTGTCACTCATAGTAAGTGGTTAAGTGAAGCCATTTATTAACAAACAACTGTGTTTACTCTTTTTAAAGCATAATGACAACAGAAACTTCCAAAATGACCCCAATCAAAAGTTTTTAAAAGCATCTATTTCCCCTTTAACGTCAGTGACAGCTTGAAGTCTTTTGTGCTCGTTGTGGATGAGGGTCTTTACTTTCTCAGATGGTAAAACTGACCATTCTTCTTGGCAAAAAGCCTCCAGTTCCTGTAAATTCTTGGTCTTTGCTGCATGAACTGCAGGTTTGAGATGATACTGAGGTCAGGAGACTGAGATGGCCACTCCAGAACCTTCGCTTTATTCTGCTGTAGCCAATGTTAGGTCCACTTGGCATCGTTGTCATGTTGGAAAATCCTCATTTGACTCTGTCAAGCTGGTTTCCAAACTCCCATGGAGTTATTTATTTTTATTACAATGTGTTCTATAAATATCACGGCGACAGAATGAAGCATGTCAGCAACAGCTTTTAAACACGTGTTCATGGAAATGTGAAGAAATATCAGATATCAAAAGCTAGGAAATGGGAAATGGAGATTTGTGGTTCATCTCAGTGAACCTAAAGGACAAAAATATCCTTGGATAAAAGCTGCTACTCGTCTAGAAACACTTCGTACAAACACTCATGAAACCTGTAAACCACACAACTTATCTCCAACTGCCTCCAACCACAAAGATAGAACTGACCTCTGACTGTGTATGTACAGGACTACACGTCTTCTTCTCCTCTGGATGTGAGATGTGATGCCATAAAAGATGCCCTGGCACTGAGATGTTGGAGTAGTGCAGTGGAGGTATGAGCAGAAGTGATGTGGCAGGTAGAGAAGCAGGAATGACATCGTACAGTCCAGAGTGGAACATATCCTCGTGTTGATCTGCAGGTTTTTCAGGTCATGAAAAGTTCAGAGTAAGTTTCCTCCTCCTCCTCTCTTCTTATCTGGTAAGAACCCTGCAGGAGCTCGCATTTGTCAACACGGCTGTCAGTCCTGTCACTTTGACCCATGTTCTGTCTGCTTTACTGGCGGAGATCGGCTTTGGGACCCACTGCAGTCAGTCAGCAGGGGTGGGGGTGGGGGTGGGGGTGGGGGGTTCACATGAGACAACTGTTGTTCTGTTTCTTCGATGTGCTCTCGATATTTCCACACAGACGAAGAGGAGGGCATTAACCATGTGTTTTTGGCTTCCTAGAGGGCATGAAACAGGATAAAACTGCCCTCCTGGGAGCAAAACTTAGGCTAAAGTGCCCTCTTGGTTTGCAAATCACACGTATCTGCCCCTTTGGCTTGTTAAAACATGTTCATCTGTCCCCCTGGGAGACAAAACCTGCTAAAGTGCCCTAATGGGAGCTAAAACACGTGCAATATGTGTCTCTTTTTCTTTCCCCCCTGCCCCTCAAAATGTCTGTGCACGCCCCTGTTTCATCAGTTTTAATATCCTGTGATTTACATGACATTTTCGAAACATTACTATCTAATACTGAAGCTCGATGGAGAACCAAACTCGTTCCTTTCTCCACGATTCAAATGAGAGTGGCTCCCTCTCTGCACATCTGGGAGCCGTCACATTAGAGAGCCCTGCTCCCTGATAGGACGGATGAGGCTCCCAAATTCTGGCCAAGCAACAAACAAAAGTGGAGAGGGCTGGAGGGGTCGTAAGTGAGCAGCCAAGTCTGATTCATCAACTTTCACAGTTCAAACACAAGTGAGTGCAGCTTGCCAGCTTGATTATCAGATGGCTCCTGCAGCATTAGAGAAGATGACATGCTACATTTTCTCTTATGTCTCTGCAGTGCTGCCCAGGCACTTTTTCTCTTCGTCTTTTCTTTCTTAAAAAATGGGGAGCTACTAGGATTATAGTGCACTCTGTCACGCTTTGCAAATATATAACTATTAACCTGAAAGTAGAGGGCAATTTTTCACAGGCTCTTGATTTGATCTGAAGTGCTTTTGCTCTTTGGTTTTAAGAGCTTCTTGAGAGAGTATTAAGACCCTTTCTTCCAGGGGTTGATCTGGTCAGGGTGGAGAAAATTAATATCACAACAGTCAGTCAGAGCCGTATTTCATGATCGATGAGTGAAGATGTTTGTCCAGAATCCAGATTTTCATGTTTACGCCAACAGGGTTTGGGAAGTTAAGAAACCAACCTGATGTGTTTACATAGGAGGAGGTTAGGTGTGATATTGCAGAGCTTGTTTGGCCTTGAGTGGTTTGCAAAGGTGTGTAATTGAATTGTTTTCAAAGATTGCCTCAACGCCTACACATACAGTCAGTTATTGTATTTTTTTCTCTGCAGAATAAGCATGTGCACCACTTTTTTTGCTGAATTAAAACCAACATATAACATGCAATCTACTGACTTCAAACAACTGATTTATGATCATCAGACCTTTGGTTTCAACTGAGGATGTTTACATGTGCTCTAAATAATTACAGAAGAATCCGACCTCTCTCAGCTCCATCACAGAAAAGTATCTGATTGGTTTCAATTCCAGTCGATGTGTCATCCCACGCCAGATCCACTTTGGTTCTCAGCTCCTGCAGGTCAAGGTCAACCAGATCAGATTGACGATTTCTATTTGTCTTGGATGTTGGAGCATTGATGCGTCAGTTTGCACAGAACAGATCGAGCGGGACATGAAGTTATGCACTGAAACCAAATTAAAAGCCCTTGTTGTTTTTCAAAATAAGATAAAAACAAGATCACATTCATTTTGTCTGCAACAAACCAATATAATAAGCAAAGCCAGACCAGCAGTCAACACCCTGCACCTTCACTATACTCTGCTGCCTTCAGGCTGCAGATACAGGTTACTCCCACCTCCATCTGCCTGTTAAATCACTGATTGCTACAGAAAACTGTCGCTGAGGACGAGTTTAATTGACCTTTTCTGTTCTTAAACTGTTACTGTCAAAAACCTCCTGTACTTTATTCATCAAATTGCTTTTATTCTATTATTTCAAATTTTGTTGGTCTTGTTGCCTATTGTCTTTGTTTAATATGATGCTGCTACTTCTTGGCTAGGTCACCCTTGAGACAGAGGTATTGATCTCAATGAGTCTTTTATCTGGTTAAATAAGGGTTACATAAAAAATAAAAAGATAAATAAAATTCGCTATTTAATGTTTTGAAGGTATTTATTATGGAACTCATGAACTTTCAATTGTAACCAGTGAATGGATATGTGCTGTTTTGTTTGTTTTTGCACTGACGCTTTGTCTGCAGATGAAGTCCCTAACAAATGAACACAGTTGATTTTGATTTGAACAGGTTTGAGGTTTAACCATGGGGCAACGTCCTGTTTAAATTAGGGATGTCCTGATCGAATCACATGGTTTCAGACTCAATTGAAATCGGACGTTATATCCCAGTTTGGAATCTGGTTTACAAATAGATTTTTATCCTCATTATTATTCACCAGGTCTGTAATGTTTCAACACAAATAGAAAAAAAAAAGACTGAGTATTCACTGCTATTATGTGGTGGTACAGTGTGAGACCATCTCAACTTCACTCAAAAACAACATGTGACAAAACATCACTTTCCTGCATGTGTCTCTCTGCTCTTCTTCAGTTATTAAATGTATTATAGAAGTGTCAGATCGGTGCTCAGTATTGGCAGATACTCAAAACTAATAGAAAGAAAACGAAGGAAAAAACTGATTGGCTGACTGCAGAAAGACCAGAAACCACATATGCACCAAGCTGAAGTGACTTTTGCAGCATCAAAATCCTACTTACAGCCTGGTTAAAAAACAAACAAACAAAAAACTTGGGTCTAAATCCCTAATTTCACCATCGGCAGATTTTCTTTTTTTAACTTAGAGAGTTCAAAGATATTGAGATCACAAATTTGTCCAAAGAGGCACAGTTAGAAAGAAAAAGAACAGGGTTACAAAATAAGCATTAAATAAGCTCTAAGTACCTAACAATAGAAAAGTACAGCCATGGTAAAAAAAAAAAAAAAAAAGGATAACCAATGAAAGATCAAAATAATGACTATTTGAGAACATAATCTATGTCAGACAGATGTTACACAGTGTGTTGACCAATTTGCAGTCTTAGTCACGTTATCTTGAGTTAGATAAGTTAGTTCCAGTTAAGAATACTGTGTCAGCTACATGTGGAAGTTTCTGGTTTAAGTGAAGTATTACTTGCAGTGTTGGATTCAGGAGTAACCAACTCAAAATCCCAAACTCTGCCTGTTTCTTTTACTTGAGCCATGTTGTTGTTGTTGTTGTTGTTTCTAAAGTTGAAAACTTTTGCCTCTGTTGTTTACGGTTCTTGTAGTCAGAGCAGATATGATCAGTCAGAAATGTGACAGTCTGTGAAAGTCTGTGCCCCCCTGTGACCCCGGTCAAAGAGGTCTGACTCTGTCCCTGATTACGTGAAAACTCCATGATGTGAGTCAGTTTAGCCTCCAGCATCATAACACAGCCGTAATGACATGTCACATTTCTAAAACCTGCCTCTGCAACAGACTCGGTGATGACTCCTGTTAACCTTTCAGGTCTACTGTAAATATCTCAGGATGATGACACACACAGGGTTAGAGCGGCACACACTTTCCTTTTATTTAACACACACACACACACTGAGGTACATCTTTATGAGCTTTTAGCTCCTCAGAAAGGAGGATGAATGTGGCTGACAGTGGACTCGGGGCAAACAGGCGGCCTTTATAAATACCACGCTGGGTGTCAGCTTTGTTGCAGCAGCAAGGCCAGCTTGTTGCAGTGACAGCACTTACCCAGACACAAAAACATAAACTTGACATGAGACCATTACCAGATCCTTAAGCACATCACTTGGTTTGGATCGCTGCCATATATTAGCTATTGTGACTGAGCATTAACGGGGTGTATTGACTTTGTAAATGACTGCTTATATGTGGGTAAAAAGGCCCATGAGGCATTAAGGGCCATAAACGGGACTAAAGGTATGAAGACGAATAATGCACTCACTCACACACACACACACACCAACACAGCAGTCCCCTATTTCAGTATTGGATTTCATTGTCGTTGCCTCTGGTTTTACAAGACAGGCCCGTGTTTTATGAAAATGGCGACTTGAAGATTGTTTGAAGTGCCTCTACACGGCTGAAGGTTGAATAGAAGAGGATTCTTAGCACCTGCTCGAGATCCAACATTAAAGCCCGACACTACGGGCTGCATTAGTGTCTCCACAGGACTCCACAGCCAACACAGTGGGGACCTGAAAATCACAGCCCTGAAACCAGCGCTTGTCCGGTGAAGGTCACGGGGCGCGGACGATTCCAGCTCCAAAGGCAGCCTCGCTTGAATAGATGAATCACAAATGTCCAGAGTAAAGCTGTTCTTCTCCTTCATTTTACTTTTACTTCTGAGGTGAAACTTTTATCATAAATACAGAGGAAAACACTTCCAGAGAAAAAAGTCAGGGTTGAAACTTTGATAAGATGTTTTTGAACTTGAACTGTTCTTTCTGTTTACAGAGTTCACAAGGTTGGATGTGACAACAGAAGAAAGTTTCTTTGTTGGTTTGAGACCAGACTTTTTGTATAAAAGAATAAAACCTGTCAAGTTATTTGAAAGTAAGTGGTTACCAGAGAGTTCTTGAATTTCCACATGTAACATGGCCTTCATTGGTCCACACCAGTCACTTTTTATTGAGAAGTTTCAGAATGCAAAAAGAAGAAATGGGAGTGAGACAAAAGAAAATTTGAGATTTTTTGAAAACAATGTGAAATATCCTGTTCATGAGCTGATCAAAAGTTTAAAGGTTCATTTACACAACAATGATTTTGGGATGAAAAGCAAAGATTTTGCTGTGCTTAGTTGATGTGAGTGGTACAAGAGGTTGGCAGAAACGTTGCTCCAAGCGGTGAAGATGCTTCATGTTTGGCATCCACTGTTTGAAACTGACGTACATTTTGGTAAACTTCCCTCTCCATCCATCCCATAATATACTCAGTGTGATTTAGATCAGGGGAACAGGTAGGATGCTCCAAAAGAATGAGATTATTCCTCTGCAAGAAGAAGAAGAAGTCTTTGTCAGGTAGACAGTAGGTGCGTTTCCATCACCCTTGGATATGCGCAAAATTTAAACAGTGCTATAAAAAAATGGTAATGGAAACACCTGAATTTTGAAAAAACACTAAAATATCTCCAAAAAGTTTCTTTCATGAGGTGGTTTTTCAGACGTTTCGACATTCAAATATATCGCAAAAGCTCAATGGAAACACGTGTCGTGACGTACCTGGTCACATGATCACTTCTCTGTGAGTAAACATGGCGCGCTACGTTTGGACGGAGGAGGATACGGAGACTTTTCTCGCAATTATTTTCAAGAAAAACATAACAGTCATGCTAGACAGCAAACAACAGAGGAATTCAGAGTGATATAAGGAGATAGAAACTGATCTTCTAGCGTCCATCTTCCAGCAGTGAAATCTCACGGGATGATATTTGATGAGAGTTACGGCGCTCCTGCCTCGAACAACCTTCAATGGAAACACGTTCAAAGCGCAAATATACTCTGTCGAAATTTTAGGAATATTAGCTTTTATTTTGGGAAAAACTGTAATGGTAATCCAGCCAGAGAGAAGTGTAGCGTTGTCCTGTAGCACACAGACCAGGGCCCTCAGTCATGAAGGACGCCCTGCAACATCTCCACACAGCAAGCCACTGTTTGATGCCCATGATGGCGCCCTCTTTACTGTGCCGGGTAGACAACATCTCAGTGTTATGACCATAGACTGTATAATGAGTGGACGTAGCGACGTTCGGCTCAAACTGAAGCCTCCAGCAGATGCCCCGCCCCCTGGCTGCAGTATAGGTCATAAGCCCCGCCTCCCCATGTATTCCAGATATGAGCCAGGAAAACTTTAAAAATTTACGATACCTCGTAGAAACGTTTCTCTCATCTTTACGCTAAGGTAGTATGATGATGTCATCTGGCTGCATGGTGTTCAGGTGTTTTTTTTCTGAGAAGTTAGTTTCTCATTAGTTATTGGACGTTAAAAACCGCGATATAAGTTTCGTTTTACGATAGTTGACAGCTGCCGTTCGTGAGTAGTTTTTATCGGGGATATAAGAAACTTCGGGAAAGAGCCAAAAGGAGGAAATTCTCTACTGCGCAGACTCTGGCTGCACAATGGCGGCTAGAGAAACGGGGTTTTTTGGCTTCAAAATCGTAGAACGGTTACAGGCGGAAGCACGCTGTCCATTCTATATACAGTCAATGGTTATGACAGTAACGTTGGACGCCATCAGGACCATCAGGGTTACATTTTTTCCTCCTCAGAGAATCAAACTTTCTTTTACCTTTCAATGTCCCATGTTTGCTGCTTTCTGTCAGAGTCTGAATGAGCAATTTAGTGGAAGTAGACAAGGTTTTTGTTCCTAAAGCTCTTCTCTCTCAGACGCCGTCTAATAGTTATTGGAAAAAGCATCATTGCAATCAGATCCTGGTGAAAGAGAGCTGGTGAAATCTTTTTCGGTCTACAACTTGACTTTTTTGTTCCATAACTCTCAGTTTCTTTGAAGAAATTCAAAATGTCAGTCTGTTGCGTTGCGAGAGGCCTCAACAATCCGACCACATTCAAAGACAGAAGCTTTTAGCCTTTGCCATCAGGTCATGACAGTGTAAATTCCTGACAGAAAATGACATTGAGTCCACATTTCTGTGCAGAGTTTCTTTAAAAGGCTTCCTCCTATAATTGCTTCATTCTTTGCCTTGAAACTTTATATATAGCTCAACATCCACTTGGGCTTTTTTTTTTTTTTTTTTTTTTTTTTTTTTTTTTTTTTTTTTTTTTTTTTTTTTTTTTTTTTTTTTTTTTTTTTTTTTTTTTTTTACTTCTAAAGCTCTATAGGTTCCAGTTTTCCCATGAACACAAGAGATTGTAAAGATAATGAACGTGTAGATGGTTTCAGAGGTTATTACAACAGCATCGGAGACACACATTGTCTTTGTGGTACGTGTGTTTGTAAAAAAATAATATTTCTTCCAGCTCTAATGAGGACGTACTCTCAGATTCCCTCTTGATTACTCAAGCTCGTAAAGATCATGTAAAGAGGCCCCATTATGTTTTATTTGTGCAGGTCAGATAATCCCATTAACGCAGTATGAGCACACACCCTGCAACCCAATTCATTTGGCAATGGAGCAAATAAACATTGCTCCAATTTAAGTCCCCATATGAGGCTTACCAATCATGAAACAACAACATGAGCTCTTGCATGTTCAGGCTGTACAGGAGCACATCAGCTGCTATCTTGTCACCTTAATAAT
>RPOG01004571.1:0-42915 GCA_008086565.1 Thalassoma bifasciatum | reverse complement strand
TGTGTGTGTGTGTGTGTGTGTGTGTGTGTGTGTGTGTGTGTGTGTGTGTGTGTGTGTGTGTGTGTGTGTGTGTGTGTGTGTGTGTGTGTGTGTGTTTTTCGTCTCCGACCTTTGAACATGTCAGAACAAACATGGCGTCCGTCAGAAGAGAAACGAAGAAACTTTTCGTCCTCCGACTCCTCGTGGCTTGTATCCCAGCATGCATTGGGCTTCCTGCAGGTCAGTCTTCACCTGTCTCAGAGACTCACCTGTCTTCACCTCCGTCTCAGTGTGTGTGTGTGTGTTTCTCTGTTTCTTTGGTCGATGAAATCGTCCTCAAACGTTTCAGCTTCATCCTGATGTTTCCTTCATGAAGAAACAGAAAAATAACTTTAGTTTGAAATTTAATGTCTGTATTTGTCTGTTTAGGTCTTTATAGGTCAGAAAAAGTCTTAAAACGTCTTTAAATTAAAGTCTGTTCAGGTCCTAAAAGATCCACAAAGGTCTTTAAGTCTGTTTAGATCTGAAAAGGTCTCCTAAGGTCTTTATAAGTCTGTCAAAGTCTTTTTAGGTCTGTAAAGGTCTAATAATAACAATAATAATAATTTCATTCACCTCAGAACAGATATCAACGCTTGGATAGTTTAACAAACGTTTCTCTCCAGATTATTTGTGTTAATGAACAAAAACTCAAAGTTACTTTTCCTCGTTTTAGCTGCTTCACTTAAAGACATTTGATCAGTTTTATTTCAAAAACATCTCTGTGTAAAATTAAACACACGCTCTCATGAATCAGCTGTTTTTCTGTTCATGGCGTTTCTCTTTTTTCTCCGTTTCTGTCCGGAGGCGTGGCGGTGAGCCGCCCTGAAGCAAACGTGTTCCTTCGCCGCAGCCGTCGGGCCAATCACATGCTGGAGGAGCTGCGGCGAGGAAACCTGGAGCGCGAGTGTTTGGAGGAGAAATGTTCGTACGAGGAGGCCAGAGAGATCTTCACTCTGCCGCAGCAGCTGGTCCGTCCACGCTCGCCGTTTCACAAACGTTATCACCTTTAACTGTTT
Organism: Thalassoma bifasciatum; assembly: GCA_008086565.1. Lineage (NCBI taxonomy): Eukaryota > Metazoa > Chordata > Actinopteri > Labriformes > Labridae > Thalassoma > Thalassoma bifasciatum. The sequence goes on along the minus strand of RPOG01004571.1, from coordinate 41,878 downwards.
CTGTGGTTAACGTGTGTCTGTGTGTCTGCAGGAAATCTTCTGGAGGAAGTACACAGGTAAGAGAGCGGCGAGCGGCGTGGAGCCCACGGCGGTCGTGGTCACGCTCAAACGTTTGCGTCTCTTTCTCTCACAGCCGTCGACCACTGTAAGTCGTCTCCGTGTAAGAACGGCGCCACCTGCACTCGCCACGTCGACACCTACGTCTGCAAATGTGCGCCCGGTTTCCACGGCCTCCACTGCGAGAAAGGTGAGTCTGACCCTGTGACCTCTGACCCTGTGACCCTGTGACCTCTGACCCTGTGACCTCTGACCCCTCTGACCCTGTGACCTCCCGTAGCTCGAGTCGCCAACAGAGGCTGTCGCTTCAAAAACGGAGGCTGCGAACATTTCTGCAGATATCTTCACGACCGCACGCACGTCTGTTTCTGCGCCAAAGGCTACGGCCTGAGCTCGGACAACAGCAGCTGCACGCCGCGAGGTTGGCCGTCACACACACACACACACACACGCAGGTAAACACACACACAGGTGAGACAGGTAAACGTCTTCTCCTCCTGCAGACAGAGTCCCGTGTGGTCAGACGCAGAGCCACGTCACGCCGCGCGTGGTTAACGGACACGCCTGCCCGATGGGACAGTGTCCGTGGCAGGTAAGAGCCTGAAGGTCGTCTGAAGGTCGATGATGACGGCGTTGATGATGATGTCATCTCTCTCCAGGCCATGCTGACGGAGCGCGCTCAGTTCCAGTGCGGCGCCATCGTCCTGACGGATCAGTGGATCATCTCGGCGGCGCACTGCGTCCAGGGGAGACCGGCGAGCGTCTTCAACGTCACCGTGGGTGAGCTCGGATTTTAGAGTCTGATCTTAAAAAAATATTCATCAGAGAAAAATCCAAACTCTGGGGAAACAACAAAAGTCTTTAAAAAATTAATTATTCTAGAAATCTCTCTCTTTCCCCCAATGAAGAGTTTGACCTTTGACCTTTGGTGTTTCCCGTCACATCCCTTCGACGTGGCGCCGCACTTCCTCTTCAGCCTCGTCGTGGCGGCGCACCAATTCTACCACCAGGTGGGGCGGATGTTGCTGAGGTCGTTTCTGTCGCTGTAGCACGACGACTTCGACGTCTGCGGCCACGCAAACCTCGCTCGGTCGCACCACGGGCACACAGACGGGCGGTTCTTGTCGTGGAAGTCGGCCACGCTGAGCGACGTGCGCCTCTCCACCGTGTCGGGCTGGGGGCGCCAGGAGCTGTTCGGGCTGACGTCGGACGTGCTGCAGCGGCTGGTGCTGCCGCGCGTGGGGCTGCAGGAGTGCCGCCGCCACACGGGCCTCAACATCACCAAGAACATGCTGTGCGCCGGCTTCAAGAGCGGCGGCCAGGACGCCTGCAGGGGCGACAGCGGCGGGCGCGACCAGTGCGCGATGGCGTCCTGCACCAAGGACTGCCCGCACCAGTCGACCCCCTTCCCGACGCGGCACCTCTTGTACATGCCGCAGATGCAGTCCCAGCGGTTGAAGGAGTCGACCTAGCTCCTTTGGCACCGTTGCCCGACTTCCCCCCCCGTCCCAGTTTCCAGTTTCATCCTCCTCTTCCTCTTTTCTAGGTAGATGCTCTCTGTTTGTGTGTTTGATGATGATGATGAAATAAAAACTCAGACATGAACTCGTCTCCTCCTCTTCACTGACACCAGCTCCTCTGTCACATGACCAGAGTGAAGCCACCAGGGTCATGTGACCAGCTGTGTGTGTGTGTGTGTGTGTGTGTGTGTGTGTGTGTGTGTGTGTGTGTGTTGTTGGGACTTTGCACCTTCAGCTCCACAAACTTTTCGAGGTTTGAAAGCCGACTTAGGTCCTACTTCGACGTCTAGTCTAAGAAGAAGAAGAAGAACCAAAATCTGCGTTGCTCGAGCCGGAGTCCAGTCTGTGTGTGTGTGTGTGTGTGTGTGTGTGTGTGTGTGTGTGTGTGTGTGTGTGTGTGCGTGTGTGTGTGTGTGTGTGTGTGTGTGTGGAGTCTCGGTCTCTCCATGAAGTTGTTGTGTCTTTTTGTCTTCACGTCTCTTTTATTTCACGTCTTTGTGTCTTTGCTTCTTCAGTTGTTGTGTCTTTGTTTTCTGGCGTTGTTTACGTTTATATATCTTGTCTTCATTTCTCTTTGACTCTTTGTTTTCTGGCGTTGTTTACGTTCATATATCTTGTCTTCATTTCTCTTTGACTCTTTGTTTTCTGGCGTTGTTCACGTTTATATATCTTGTCTTCATTTCTCTTTTTTCATTTCTTTACGTTGTTGTTGTTGTTGTTGTGACAGAGATCGTCTGTTTTAGTTGTTGAAGTTTTTCCACACGTGTCTCACCTGGAGGTTCAGGAGTTTCTCCCTCAATGTTGTTGATGGTCTCTAAAGTTGTGGACAGGTGGAGGTGTACCTGATGATGTCACTGACCCCCCCTCCCTCTCTCTCTCAGTCTTCCTGGACCAGGCCCGGGCTCACGGCGTGCTGACTCGGGCTGATGGCGTGCTGCTTCGTGGTCGCAGGGCGAACTCGGGCTGGTTGGAGGAGCTGCAGATGGGCGACCTGAAGAGGGAGTGTTTGGAGGAGCTGTGCTCCTACGAGGAGGCGAGGGAGGTGTTCGAGCACGACGAGATCACGGTAACGAGGGGGGGGGGGTTTAAGGAGGAGGAGCTTCAGACACAGAAACTTCTAGATTTAAGGAAGAAGAGTAAAATATCTGCTTCTGTTTCCTCAGAACGAGTTCTGGAAAACCTACAACCGTAAGAAACACAAACACAAACACCTGATTCTCTCAAACACCTCACACACACACACACACACACAGAGTCAGGGACTGTCCACACACACACACACACACAGAGTCAGGGACTGTCCACACACACACAGAGTCAGGGACTGTCCACACACACACACACACACACACAGAGTCAGGGACTGTCCACACACACACACAGAGTCAGGGACTGTCCACACACACACACACAGTCAGGGACTGTCCACTGTCTCCAGCCCGTGTCTGAACGGGGGCACCTGTTCCCCTCAGGGCTCCTCCTACACCTGTTTCTGTTCACCTCAGTTCAGTGGATTCAACTGTGAACTTGGTGAGAATCGAACCAGCAACTTCTCACAAAAATTAACTGAATGTGGAGCCTGTTTTTCCAGCTCACCTGTGTTTTTGTTTTTTCCTGCTCACCTGTGTTTTTGTTTTTCCCAGCTCACCTGAACGTGTCGGACACGTGTCTGCTGGAAAATGGCGGCTGCGAGCATTACTGCGACGAGGACGAGGGGGGGCGGAGACTCAGCTGCTCCTGTGCTGACGGCTACGCGCTGGCAGCTGATGGGCGGAGCTGTGAGGCCACAGGTGAGAGGTCAGGTGATGTAGAAGGTCAGGTGATGTAGAAGGTCAGGTGATGTAGAAGGTCAGGTGATGTAGAAGGTCAGGTGATGTAGAAGGTCAGGTGTCACTGTGAGGTAAACTGAAGCTCCGCCCTCTTTTCCGTCTGCGCTCAGAGCCGGTGGCGTGCGGCACGGTGCCCGTCCTGCAGGGCAGGGAGCAGCAGGACGCCAGAGGGCGAATCGTGGGGGGGGACGAGTGTCCTAAAGGTGAATGCCCCTGGCAGGTAGGTTTCTTAAAGAGACAGTACGGTCTCTTAAAGGGACAGTACGGTTTCTTAAAGGGACAGTACGGTCTCTTAAAGGGACAGTGTGTTCACAGGGAATCGAACCCTCACCCTCTGCTGCGTCCTGCAGGTGCTGCTGCTCTACAAAGGTAAAGGATTCTGCGGCGGCGTGATCATCAGACCCACCTGGATCCTGACGGCGTCTCACTGTCTGGAGGACGCGCAGGTGCAGTTCCTGCAGGTGGTGGCAGGTACGAGTCCCTCTGCCCTCGAGCAAACACACGCTCAGAGGTTTCAAACCCGGCTGATGTTGTTTTGGTTCGTCAGGTGAACACGACACGCAGGTGGAGGAGGGGACGGAGCAGACCGTGCAGGTCGCTGACATCATCATGCACCAGGACTACGCCAAAGTCAACGCCGACAACGACATCGCTCTGCTGCGCCTGGCCACGCCCATCGTCTACGGCGTCTACGCCGTCCCCGTCTGCATGCCCACGCGCCCGCTGGCGGAGCGCGAGCTGTGGGCAGTGCGTCTGCACACGGTGAGCGGCTGGGGGCGCCGCAGCGAGAACGGACCCACCTCCAACCTGCTGCGGCGCCTGCAGGTGCCGCGCATCCGCACGCAGCAGTGCACCGAGGACAGCGGCGTGGCGCTCACCGACAACATGTTCTGCGCCGGGTACATCGAAGGCGCCCAGGACTCGTGTAAAGGCGACAGCGGCGGCCCGCTGGTCACCGAGTTCAGGAAGACGGCGTTCCTGCTCGGCATCGTCAGCTGGGGGCGGGGCTGCGCTCGACCCGGGAACTACGGCATCTACACGCGCGTCTCCAACTACCTGGGCTGGATCCACAACAAGACCGCCACCTACGGGCCGCCAACGCCAACGCCAACGCCGCCGAGCAACGGCAACGAGTCCACGCTTCACAACCTGACGAACTGAGGGAGAACGACAACGATGACGACGGTGGCGTTGGAGTTGGTGGCGTTGGAGTTGGTGGCGTTGGCGACGGTAGTTTGGTAAAATTGATGGAGCAGATTTTATTTTATCTTGTTTGAAATTTAAAATATTTGTGATTAAAACGATGAATAAAAACTTTTAGAGGAAATTTCTGATGTTTGTGTGACGGAGAATAAAAACATTTAAAGATGGAAACAAACAGAAACATTTTCCTTCTTTGATCATCAAAATTTTTTTCATTTACTCGTCAACAAAACCTGAAACTTTTCTGCCTCTGACAAAGTTTTTAACCTTATTTTAATCAGTCACAATTTCTTCATCTAGTGAAAGTTAATTTACAAACACTTAGAAACTTTATAATCATGAAAAAGTAAAACATAAGAGTTTGTTCTAAAAGTAGAAGTTTGATCCAGATTAAAGTAGAACTAGATGAACTAGATTGTTTCTCTCTAACCTGATCACCTCTGTTCCTCGCTGATTATCTGAAATCAAAGTTCACTGACCTGACTCTGGGGTCAGAGGTCGAGGGGGCGGGGCTTCGCTCTGGCCTCCTAAAAACTCGCCGTCCTTCTGCGTTTTCAGGACATTGAACTGATGATGTTTGTGAGGAGCTGCTGCGCCGTCTGGATCCTCGCCGTGGCCGCCGTGGCGGCGGCGTCTGAAGGTGTGTGACCTGCAGAGACAGAAACAACAGGAGCGTTCAGGAGTTAAAAAAATAAAACCAGAGTTTGTTTCCTGTTTCCCGCCTCAGTGTTTGTGCAGAAACGCCACGCCAACACGCTGCTGCTGCAGAGATGGCGGCGCGCCAACAGCGGCTTCCTGGAGGAGCTGCAGAAAGGAAACCTGGAGAGGGAGTGCATCGAGGAGGTGTGCGACTACGAGGAGGCGCGGGAGGTTTTCGAGGACGACGGCAAAACGGTGAGTGGGTTATTTTTATTTTAGAGAAAAACAAACAAACAAAGAGAGAAACAAACAGACAAACAAACAGATAAACGTGTTTTTCTTCTTCTGTCTGTGCAGAAACAATTCTGGCTCACCTACCAAAGTGAGTAACACCTGCACCTCAGTGACATCACTCAGTGACATCACTCAGTGACATCACAGTAAAGTGTTTCTCCTCTTTTTACTCCTCAAACTCTGCAGCTTTGATCTGAGCTCTGAACTTTTTCTGAGACGTTTGTTTTTAATCTGATCTGACCTCTGACCTCCTCATGTGACCTTTCTCCTGCTGCTCCTCACTCAACTCTTTATCTCTTATCAGCCTCCAAAACAAATGCACTTTTATTTATGTCTAAGGTTTGAGCCTCCTAAACAAATGCACTTTTATTTATGTCTAAGGTTTGAGCCTCCTTAACAAATGCACTTTTTTATGTCTAAGGTTTGAGCCTCCAAAACAAATGCACTTTTATTTATGTCTAAGGTTTGAGCCTCCTAAACAAATGCACTTTTATTTATGTCTAAGGTTTGAGCCTCCTAAACAAATGCACTTTTTTTATGTCTAAGGTTTGAGGGAGGATTTGTTTACGTGAAAAAATACAGATTCCAAACTGCCTCCTAAACAAATGCACTTTTTTATGTCTACGGTTTGAGCCTCCAAAACAAATGCACTTTTTTATGTCTAAGGTTGGAGCCTCCTAAACAAATGCACTTTTTTATGTCTAAGGTTTGAGCCTCCAAAACAAATGCACTTTTTTATGTCTAAGGTTTGAGCCTCCTAAACAAATGCACTTTTTTATGTCTAAGGTTTGAGCCTCCTAAACAAATGCACTTTTTTTATGTCTAAGGCTGGAGCCTCCTAAACAAATGCACTTTTTTATATCTGAAGGTTTGTGTTAGTTCTGAGATGTCAAAGCGCATAAATAATAAACATGTTGTTTGTTTTTTAACTGTTTCCTGTTTCTGAGGTCGGGCGCCGTGTCAGGAGAACCCGTGTCAGAGCGGCGGCTCGTGCGTCCTCATGGCGACGTCGTACCAGTGCGTCTGTCCTGACGGGTTTAGCGGTCGTTACTGTGAGAAAGGTGAGAGCAGCGACAGGTGAGTCATCAAACGGAGGATGCTGATTGGACGATGACGGCGTTTCTCTCGTTCGCAGCCGTGGAGGATTTGCTGAAGTGCGTTTACCAAAATGGCGGCTGCGAGCATTTCTGCGACGGCTCAGGAGACGCTCATCGATGTTTCTGTGCGGACGGGTACGAGCTCGGGGCTGATGGGCGGAGCTGCACGCCTCAGGGTAACATCACGCCAAATACACGCCAAAAACACGCCATCATCAAACAAAAGAGTGAAGGCCATGGTAACAAAGTGTTTCCTGTTTCAGCGGCGTTCCCCTGTGGACGTCCGGCGCCGCAGGAACCCGACCTGAACCAGGGCGTGCAGGGTCAGACCAGGCTGGTGGGCGGGGCCTACTGTCCCCGGGGGGAGTGTCCCTGGCAGGTAAACGCGCTCTGATGTTTGACCTGCAGGGGGCGGAGCCTGAAAACGCCGTTTAACCCGTTTGTGTTTCAGGTTCTGCTTCAGCGTGACGGGCAGAGTCACTGCGGCGGCGCCCTGATCGCTCCACGCTGGGTCCTCACCGCCGCTCACTGTGTCCACGGCAACAACACACACAACCTGACGGTGGTGGCAGGTAACACACCTGAGCTTAGCTCCGCCCCCAGAGCAGACGCCACAGTGAACGCCACCGTTAACCTTTGTCTCCGTTTCCAGGGGAACACGACCTGGACGTGGAGGAGGGGCCTGAGCAGAGGATCCCCGTCTCCATGGTGACGGTTCACAAAGCGTACGACGGCGCCACGGCGCACGGCGACCTCGCCCTGCTGAGGCTGAGCGAGCCCGTCGCTCTGAGCCGCCACGCCGTCCCCGTGTGTCTGCCGACCGCCCACCTCGCCACGCGGGAGCTCCTGCAGACGCGCTACCACCACATTTCAGGGTGGGGCCTCCGCACCGCCGCAGGAAGCCAGGACCAGGACGCCGCCGGCGTCTCCGTGCTCCGCAGGTTCACCGTCCCCATCATCCCCATGTCCCAGTGCTCGCCAAGCTCCGCCCACGCCAACTTCAGCGGCGGGTTGATCTGCGCCGGTTACACCGACATCCCGCAGCCCAGCTGCCGCGGCGACGACGGGAGCCCGCTGGTCACGGTCTACGGCTCCACCCACTTCCTGACAGGCGTGGTGGCGTGGGGGCGGGGCTGCGCGGCGCCGGGGATCTACGGGGTTTACACCAACATGGCCGACTACGTGGAGTGGGTGGAGGGCGTGATGAAGGCGGCGGACATGACGCAGCAGACATCGAGTTAAACGGGTCAGAGCGAGGGAACAGGACGCCGCCATCGCATTTGATCCACGGCGTTCGCTCTGAGGCTAAAATCACAAAGAAAATAAAAATAAACCTTCAGTGATTTTATTTGTTTGTTTGTTTGTTTGATCTGAAACTTTTCCCATTTTAAAAGAATAAAAATGTGAATAAAACACGAGTTCAGTTTTTTATTTTTATAACAAAGAGACAAAAACTTTGGTTCATGAACTTTATTTAAAACATTTACAACAAACAAAAAAAACAACACATCAAAACAATTCTCCTCCTCCTCCTCCTCTCTCTCCTCCTCCTCCTGCTCCTCAGCCGGAGCTGAAACGCTGCCAAAAGGATTCTGGGAAATCTACAGGACTCTGTGTTTACTAAACTTTAAGGACGTAAAAGTGAAAAAAAAAAACCTCATTAAACTGAATAAACACACACACACACACACACACACACACACACACACACACACACACACACACACTCCTCCCCTTGAGTTTCAGTGTTTTTACAGGAAGTGTGTGATAAGCCCCGCCCACTTTTAATCAGAGGCCACTCCCCTTTCCTCTCTCTCTGTTTGTGGTCATTGCCCTCTCTCTCTCTCCCCCTCTCTCTCTCTCTCCCTTTCTCTCTCTCTCTCTCTCCCTCTCTCTCTCCCTCTCTCTCTCTCTCTCTCTCTCTCTCTCTCGCCCGCTCAGACTCCATTTTTTGCTCTCGCTCGCTCAGATTCAAACATCCGTCCGCCGCCATGTCGTGGTTTCAGCGTCTCTCTGTCGGCGTCCTGCTGCTCCACCTGAGCGCCGTCCACACAGGTACGTGCTCTGTCAGGGAGGGGGGGGGTGAGGGGTGAGGGGGGGGTCACACTCTTTAAAGTGTGTGTGTGTGTGTGTGTTGACTGGGGACAGGTGACCTCTGACCTCTGCCCGTTCTGAGTGTGTGTGTTTACGGATGATTGACAGCTCAGATAAAGCTGCGCTGTGATTGGTTCCTTCTCCTCTTTGATAGTTGAAGCTGGAGGTTTTCTGAGGACGTTAAAGTTAAAAACATGATTTTTACTCTGACGCTCGCTCAGTTCCTAAAATAAAACTCGTGTTTTTTCAGTTTTCCTGGACAGAGAATCGGCCAATCAGGTGCTGGTGCGGAGGAAACGAGCCAACAGTTTCTGGGAGGAGGTGAAACAGGGCGACATGGAGAGGGAGTGTGTGGAGGAGCGATGCAGCTGGGAGGAGGCGCGGGAGATTTTTGAAGACGACAAGAAAACTGTAAAACTTCACCACACGGAGCGACACGACATTTAAAACACAACAAAACAGAATAAAACAGAATAAAACACAACAAAGACTCACTAAAAACACACTAAAACTCACTAAAACATCCAACAACAGAGCAAAAACAAAACTCTGAACCTCAAAGTAAACAGACAGAGGAGGAGAATCCTTAAACTGTCAACTTCCTGTTCTGTGTCCTTCAAAATAAGAGCGCACTGTAAAACTAACATACACCACAAAACTACAGCAAAATCCTCAGAGACAGAAATACAAACAGAGTCTTTTCAGCACCAACAACAAAAGTAGCTTTAATTTAAGTTGTTTTCACATTTTATTTGGTCTTTATGGTTTTAACTTTATAAATCTATTAAAACAGTGATTTTATTCCTGCAGCCACATCATAAATCTGAGTGAAACTTCAGTTTGAATCATTAAACTGGTGTCGTTTTATTCATTAAAAGTCCTCACTTGTTATTAATAATCTTTTTTTATCTTACAGAATGAATTCTGGGCCATATACGTAGGTAAAAATCCGGCTGAGCTCCTTCTTTAATGTTCTGACACATCTTTGATATAAAAACTCTTGTTTTTTAATAAAAGTGTGTTTTCACCTTCAGACGGAGACGATTGTGAGTCTCAACCCTGCGCCTACGACGGAGTTTGTAAAGACGGAGTCGGCAGCTACACCTGTTTCTGTCAGCAAGGATACAGAGGATACAACTGTGAAATAGGTACAAACTTTATTTTCCTGATTTAAGTCCAATTTAATTTGATCTGTTTTACCCAGAATACAACTGTGAAATTAGTAAAACAGAAACTTTTGACTGCAGTCTGATTTAACCTGTTCTCTCTTCGATCTGTTTTTATTTTCTCTTTTTTCTGGTTTGATATGTTTTTATTCTGTTTGAATATGTGATTTTTTTTTTCTGGATTTCCTTTTTCATTCCGTTTCTTTTTTTCATTTTTTATTCTGTTTTTTTTTTTTTTTTTTTTTTTTTTTTTTTTTTTTTTTTTTTTTTTTTTTTTTTTTTTTTTTTTTTTTTTTTTTTTTTTTTTTTTTTTTTTTTTTTTTTTTTTTTTTTNCTCTCTCTCTCTCTCTCTCTCTCTCTCTCTCTCTCTCTCTCTCTCTCCCTCTCTCTCTCTCTCTCTCTCGCCCGCTCAGGCTCCATTTTTTGCTCTCGCTCGCTCAGATTCAAACATCCGTCCGCCGCCATGTCGTGGTTTCAGCGTCTCTCTGTCGGCGTCCTGCTGCTCCACCTGAGCGCCGTCCACACAGGTACGTGCTCTGTCAGGGCGAGGGGGGGGTGAGGGGTGAGGGGGGGTCACACTCTTTAAAGTGTTTGGTGTGTGTGTGTTGACTGGGGACAGGTGACCTCTGACCTCTGCCCATTCTGAGTGTGTGTGTTTACGGATGATTGACAGCTCAGATAAAGCTGCGCTGTGATTGGTTCCTTCTCCTCTTTGATAGTTGAGGCTGGAGGTTTTCTGAGGACGTTAAAGTTAAAAACATGATTTTTACTCTGACGCTCGCTCAGTTCCTAAAATAAAACTCTTTTTTTTTTTCTTAACCGTGTTTCTGTTTCCTCGCCGTCAGTTTTCCTGGACAGAGAATCGGCCAATCAGGTGCTGGTGCGGAGGAAACGAGCCAACAGTTTCTGGGAGGAGGTGAAACAGGGCGACATGGAGAGGGAGTGTGTGGAGGAGCGATGCAGCTGGGAGGAGGCGCGGGAGATTTTTGAAGACGACAAGAAAACTGTAAAACTTCACCACACGGAGCGAAACGACATTTAAAACACAACAAAACAGAATAAAACACAAAAAAACCCACAAGAAAGATTCACTAAAAACACACTAAAACTCACCAAAACATCCAACAACAGAGCAAAAACAAAACTCTGAACCTCAAAGTACACAGACGGAGGAGGAGAATCCTTAAACTGTCAACTTCCTGTTCCTGTGTGTCCTTCAAAATAAGAGCGCACTGTAAAACTAACATACACCACAAAACTACAGCAAAATCCTCGGAGACAGAAATACAAAGAGTCTTTTCAGCACCAACAACAATACAAAAGTAGCTTTAATTTAAGTTGTTTTCAAATTTTATTTGGTCTTTATGGTTTTAATTTTATAAATCTATATAAACAGTGATTTTATTCCTGCAGCCACATCATAAATCTGAGTGAAACTTCAGTTTGAATCATTAAACTGGTGTCGTTTTATTCATTAAAAGTCCTCACTTGTTATTAATCATCTTTTTTATCTTACAGAATGAATTCTGGGCCGTATACGTAGGTAAAAATCCGGCTGAGCTCCTTCTTTAATGTTCTGATGATGTTTTAATGTTTTGATATAAAAACTCTTCCTTTTTAATAAAAGTGTGTTTTCACCTGCAGACGGAGACGACTGTGAATCTCAACCCTGCGCCTACGACGGAGTTTGTAAAGACGGAGTCGGCAGCTACACCTGTTTCTGTCAGCAAGGATACAGAGGATACAACTGTGAAATAGGTACAAACTTTATTTTCCTGATTTAAGTCCAATTTAATTTGATCTGTTTTACCCAGAATACAACTGTGAAATTAGTAAAACAGAAACTTTTGACCCCAGTCTGATTTAACCTGTTCTCTCTTCCATCTGTTTTTATTTTGTCGTTTTTTTCTGGTTTGATATGTTTTTATTCTGTTTGAATATGTGATTTTTTTTTTCTGGATTTCCTTTTTCATTCCGTTTCTTTTTTTCATTTTTTATTCTGTTTTTTTTTTTTTTTTTTTTTTTTTTTTTTTTAAAAAAAAAAAAAAAAAAAAAAAAAAAAAAAAAAAAAAAAAAAAAAAAAAAAAAAGTTTTTTTTTTTTTTTTTTTTTTTTTTTTTTTTTTTTTTTTTAACCTTATCTAATTCTGTTTCTTTTTCTGTTTCTATTCTGTTTTTTTGTTCTTTTTTTAATTCCTTATTTTTTTCTTTTTTATTATTATTATAATTTTTTTTAAATTCCTTTTTTTAAATTATGATTATTGTTTTTTTTTCTTTTTTATTATTATTATAATTTTTTTCTTTTTTTTTAAATTCCTGTTTTTTTCCTTTTCTAAATTCTGGTTTGACTTGTGATTTGATTCTGTTTTTTAATTTTCTTTGACATGTATTTTTTTTATCCGGTGTTTTTTTACCTCTGCAGTTATCCCTCAGCTGTGTGAAAACAAAAATGGCGGCTGCGAACATTTCTGCAGCGTTTACCAGGACGATATTTCCTGTTCCTGCGCCGACGGTTATTACCTGGGATCAGACGACAAATCCTGTTTCTCCAACCGTGAGAAAAACGTTAAAAACTTTTCTAACTCTGTAAAAATGTCCCAGAGTCTTTTCTTCAAACTTCTCTCTGACGTTTGCAGAAACCTTTAAGTGCGGCGCCATTTACACGGAGGAAATGCGCAGCATGATGAAGTACGAGCGGGAGAACGTCACCGTGGCAAACGCCAACGCCACGGCCAACTCTAACGTGACGGACCTGACCGCAAACGCCACCAATTACACCAACGCCACCGACCACACGAACGCCACCAGCAACGCCACGGCGCTGAAGAGCGAGTCGGCGCGGTTCGACAGCGGCGCCGTCGTGGATTCCACCGTTTTGGAGCAGATCATCACGGCGCACAAGGCCGGTCTGACACGCATCGTTAACGGCGAGGACTGTCCGCCAGGAGAGTGTCCGTGGCAGGTAACGACCTGAAGCTCCGCCTCCTCCTCAGGTGAGACTGTGTGACATCATCATCGCTGTTTCCTCCTCGCAGGCGCTGCTGATGAACGAGGACGACCGCGGTTTCTGCGGCGGAACGATCCTCAACGAGTACATCATCCTGACCGCCGCCCACTGCATGAACCAATCACGCTTCATCTACATCACGCTGGGTAGGTGAGTCCCCGTCACGCCGGCGCCGCAGTAGAACGCCGCTCACGCCTCCTTCTTCCTGCTCCCCCTGCAGGTGAGTTCGACGTGCTGGTGCATCATGGGAACGAGGCGGTTCATCAGGTGGAAACCATCGTCACGCACAACCGGTACAAACCGGACACGTACCACAACGACATCGCGCTCATCAAGCTGGTCGAGCCAATCAGGTTCACGCGCTTCATCCTCCCCGCCTGCATCCCCGACAGCAAGTTCGCCGAGAAGGTGACCGCCGCCGCACGCCGCACATCTGATGACCTCACACACAGGAAGTGATGTCACTGTCTGTTTCTCGCCCTCAGGTCCTGATGAAGCAGCACAGCGGCATCGTCAGCGGCTTCGGGCGCCTCGGCGAGGGGCGGCAGCCGTCCACCATCTTGCAGCGCCTGAGCGTCCCGTACGTGGACCGCCTCACCTGCATCGAGTCCACGCAGCTCAGAATCTCCACACGCATGTTCTGCGCCGGCTACGACCAGGAGGCCAAAGACGCCTGCCAGGGCGACAGCGGCGGGCCGCACGTCACCAAATACGGGAACACGTACTTCGTCACGGGCATCGTGAGCTGGGGCGAAGGCTGCGCCCGCAAAGGCAAATATGGCGTCTACACGCAGGTGTCCAAGTACATCCCCTGGATCAGAGAAGGAATCGACCGCCTCGTTCCTAAAACGGCGAGCGGAAACCGCCTGAAGAGGAACGCTGGGCCAATCAGGAGGCTCGTCCTGTGAGGAGCGGGCGCCGTGACATCACTGACCCGTGAGCTCTGAGCGTCTTTGATCCTGAACGCCAGCGAGATAATCAGACACGTTCCCCTCAGGGCGCCGTGTGGGCGGAGCTTCTGAACACGCCTGAACACACCTGTCCAATCAGAAACGCCGCTCACATGTGGGCGGAGCCACAAACAAGTTTTTCAGTCTTTTCTATGAATCAATGTCAGAAACAAAAGAATTAAAACGTTTCTTTAAACCGTCATCAACGCCTGCTGGTTTATTTTACACTTCCTGTCTGAAAAGATTTACCTGTTGTTCTAAAACAGAAACTGTGACGTGTTTCTGTGGTTTAAACCAGAATTATACGGTTTTAAAACATCAAAACAAACAGAAACATAATGAAAAACACAAAAACCTGAATTAGACCTAAAATCTTCATGTCTGTGTGTTAGCATTAGCATATGAATGTGATTCCTCATTGACCTTAGCATCGAGCTAGTGCTGCACTTTAATCCTGTTTTTGTTTGATAATAATAGAAATAAAGTTCTGAGTGTTTTTCTTTGACGTCGTGTTGGTCAGAGCTGAATCTTCCTGATGTGATGGAAGTTTCTGGAACAGGACGATTCATCTTTGTTTACCTGAGACAAACAGAGCGACAGCGCCAACGTTTCAGAGGTCGACCTGCGGACGGCGGCGGAGGAGGCGGAGGCGTGTTGTTGTGGTGACGGTGGTTTGAGGACAGGACGGAGTCCAGGTTTACAGAAGCACAGTCTGTGTGTTTAACACACGCACAGACACACACACACACACACACACACACACACACACACACACACACACACACACACACGTGTGAACAGGTGACTCTGAGTTTCTCTCTGAAATAATTTTAAGTTTGAACAAACTGAAGGTTTTCTGACGTTTCTTTAAATAAAAAAGTTTGAAAGTTTGAACTTTGATTCCTGTGACTCAGCCGCCGAGGCTGCTGGGAGTTTGTTTGTTTACCTGTGTGTGTGTGTGTGTGTGTGTGTGTGTGTGTGTGTGTGTGTGTGTGTGTGTGACCCTCTGAACGCACCAGTGTCATGGCGGGTGGCATCATGACGGCTCGTGCTCCAGCGTCTCCTCGCTCTCTGATCCTCCTCGGCGTCTTCCTTCAGGTCCTCATCCAGGGACACGGTAAGACCTCGACCTTTGACCTCTGACCTTTTCAACCAGCTGCAGTTTAAGGTGGAAAAGTTTTTGAGAAGAGATTTAAGAAAGGAAACAACCGAGTTCATGTTCAGACGTTTCATCAGGACGAACTTTAGTCTAAGAAAATAATGAAGTTAAAAGATGAACGTCGTTATTATAAACATAAATAAATAAATGTATTTGATAATAAACGTGAGTGATTTTAACCTTTGACCTCCAGCGGTGTTTCAGGCTCCGCCCACTCACGGCGTCTTCCTTCGCTCCAAACGAGCCAATCAGTTCCTGCTGGAGGAGATTCTTCAGGGGAACCTGGAGCGAGAGTGTCACGAGGAGCTGTGCAACTACGAGGAGGCGCGGGAGTACTTCGAGGACGACGACAGAACAGTAACTTATTCTTAAAAACATTATTATTATTATTGACTTAATTATTATTATTGAAGCTGTGATTTAACCTTTGACCTCTGTCTGCTCCTCCACAGATCGCCTTCTGGTCCGTTTATTACGGTCAGTTTCCTCACAACATTTACAGCAGTTTTTTTTAAATTTTACTTTAATGTTGCTTCAAATGACGAGAAATTGATTTAAGAAAAAGTCTTATAGTATAGCAGTCATATACTACGGTGTCCTATAGGAGCCAAATGATTTAATAAATGTCATTTTTGGAGCCTAAATGTGAATAAAAGTGTTGTTTTAGGAGCCAAAATAAACTAAATTGTCCTCTAGAGAATTTTAAAGTGTCGTCTCTGCAGCTTCCACTCTCCTTAAACTGTAAAAAAAGTGACAGGTGAGAAACTCAGGTGTGACTAACGGTTCTTTTAAGGCCGTGTTTCAGATGGCGACCAGTGTAAACCCAACCCGTGCCTTTTTGGCGGGAACTGCACCGATAAAGTGGGCGGGTTCTTCTGCGTTTGCCCCGCCCCCCACCACGGTCCGATCTGTGAGCTGGGAGCGCCGGAGGAAGAAGGAGGAACGCCACCAACGGCGCCGCTGCTGGACCTCACAGGTTAGACCCCGCCCACAGCAGACTCAGGCTCCGCCCCTTTGGCTCCGCCCCCTTTGGCGCCGCTTCAGGTGTGTTTGTGTTTGTGGTGCAGAAGCGTCGGAGTGTCCGACCGACGGGCCGACGGCGTGTCAGCAGCTCTGCACGGCGTCCAACTACGGCTTCACCTGCTCCTGTCTGCCCGGATTCAAACTACAGGCGGACGGACGCACCTGCCTGCCCAAAGGTCAGACACACCCCGCCAAAATAAAACACACACCCCGCCAAAATAAAAGCCTAGAGCATCTGAATAACCAATGATGTTCTCTTAGTGGAGTTTCCCTGCGGACAACCACCGGGGAAGTTCAACACGCCGGCGTCCGTGTGTCCTAACGGGAAGTGTCCGTGGCAGGTCAGGAGGTCAAAATGAAGCGTTCTGATTGGATAAAAGGTGAGAAACTGGTTAATACGATGACTCGTTGTTTTTATTCGTCCCCAGGTTTCCATAACGACCAGCAGGCAGGAGGAGCTCTGCAGCGGCGTCGTGCTCGGGCGCCGCTCCGTCCTGACGGCCGCCAGCTGCCTCTTCGCCCACGCGGCGCCGCAGTCCGAGCCCCGGCCGTCAGACTTCTTCGTGCTCTCTGGTGATTGGTGGATTTTTATTTTCCCGCCTCTGATTTTAACCCCGACCTCACCCTGATGTTTTTGTTTTTTTCCAGACAGCAACAAGATGGTCGTCCCCGTGCACGCCCTCCACGTCCACGGGCGCTACCATGGCAACCACCACGACAACGACCTGGCCCTCCTGGAGCTCACCTTCTCCCTGCGCTTCGGCCCCGCCCTCATCCACCTCTGCCTGCCCACGCGGGATTTCTGCGAGAACATCCTGATGCAGTCTGGGAAAACGGGGATGACCACGCGGCGGCGTCTGCAGGAGGCGGACGAGCTGGTGTACATGAGTCTGGACGAGTGTCGCCGCCAGCTCAACGTGTCACACCCGCTCAGTAACAAGATGTTCTGCATGAGCACGCCACGGGACACGGCGGGGAACAGGACTCAGGAAACCCAGAGCTCAGGGTCAGAGGTCAGGCAGTGGCGGCGGCTGAAGGGGGCGCCGGTCGCCACGGCGGAGCAGGGGACCATGTTTGTGACCGGGCTGCTCAAATCTTCGTCTGTGGGGTGTGACGGCGGCAGCGACTGCGGACTGGTGTTCACAAAACTTTCCCGCTACCTGAGCTGGATCCAACCGAAGCTGGAGGCGGCGGAGGATCACATGACCTCACAGGTCAACCTGTACCCGGACACGCACTAACAACCGCCATCTTAAAAACTCTTTAGAGTCCCCAAAAACTCTGATGATCAAAGATTATTAAAGATTATTTCACTCTGAACAAACCAACTGTGTTAAACCTGCACCTTTGAAATAAAGACTCCAACACCCACAATGCACCACTCATGCACCCGCTCACCTTGAACAGTGATTGGATAATAAAGAAATGAAACAGACAGGTAACAAAACAGCTTCTGTTTAATTCAAAAAGATTGTACAGAAATAAAAAAAGAAAAAACATGAAATGGAAAAGTCTCTGAGGTGTGTGGCAGCCAGGAGGATTGTGGGTAATGTAGTTTAAGAGACAGAGGACAGAGGAGGGAAGGGGTTCTGTTTACTGACCACGAGCTTCTGGTGCTGATGGGAAATGTAACCTTTGATGTGACCCTGGAAGGAGACGCAGAGGTTAGTGTAAGTGTGTGTACAGGTGTGTGTGTGTGTGCAGGTGTGTGTGCGTGTGTGTGTGTGTAGGTGTGTGTGTGCAGGTGTGTGTGTGCAGGTGTGTGTGTGCAGGTGTGTGTGCAGGTGTGTGTGCAGGTGTGTGTGTGCAGGTGTGTGTGCAGGTGTGTGTGCAGGTGTGTGTGCAGGTGTGTGTGTGTTCCCACCATGTAAATGAGGTTGGCGAGGATACACTGCACCTCGTCGATGTCCACGTCCTCCACCTGCATCAGCTTCAGAGACACCAGGAAAGCGTCCAGAGGAAGCTGGTGAGTCCTCAGCAGCAGGTACCTGAGCACAGGTGAGACACACCTTTGCTTTAACACATGGGGGGCTGTGTGTGTCATCAGGGGGGGGCAGGAAAACCAAACTCACACTTTCTTAAAAAGGTTCCTGTAGGTGATGATCTTCAGCTTCTCCAGGATCAGAAAAATCCCACAGCGAATAAAAAACGTCTCGTGTTTGGACAAAGCTTCGTTCAGCAGCAGCAGGTTCCCCTCACTAAACACACACACACACACACACACACACACACACACACCTGTGAGACCAGCTGACAGCATGATGTCACTTCCTGTCACTTTCCCCATGTCTCTGCTCTTACCTCACAGCTTTGGTGACGTCTGCAAACTGCATGAGGTCGTATTTTCTGAGCAGCTGATGAGACGGCATGTGACCCTGAAAACACACACACACACACACACACACACACACAGAGAACAGGGTCAGAGCTGACACACCTGAGCACAACACTGGTAGAAAAACAGATGCAAACAGGTCAGAAAAGGTGTAAACAGGTGTAAAAACAGGTGTAAACAAGCCCAAAAAAGAGATGTTTACATGTGTAACAGGAGAACACAGAAGAACAAAGGTGTCAAATACTGTAAAAACAGGTGAAAGTTTAGTTGTTGATAAGTTTAAAGAGTTGTTAAATGAAAACAGGTTTACAGAGTTTAACAAACAGGTAAACAGAGTTGAATACACAGGTGTGTTTCTGACCAGCAGCATCTTGACGGGCAGCAGGTAAATGAGGATCATCCTCTTGTTCTTGCGGCTGGAGCGATGACAGTGAACGAAAGCGTACGACAGAAACTCCTCGGCTGAAAACAAACACAGAAACATATTTTAAATCCTCCTCTCTCTCTGGTGACTGATCTAAAGGGAAACTTTTGTTCTCACCTGGTTTGAAGTCGCTGTCAAACATGGCTTTTCGTCCCACGTAGTATTTGTAGGTGACTTTCTGAGCCGGACTGTAGTCGTTCTTCAGGTTGGAGCTGTCGATGGCTCTGATCAGAGGTTTGCACAGGTGAAGCTTATTGATCTGAGAGAGACACAAAAATTAAGAAGAGGAAGAATAAAAGCAGGAAAACGTTAACTCATGTTCAAACAGAGAAGAAGAAGAAGAAGAAGAGGAGGAGGAGTCACCTTGAAGTAAATCTTAAAGAGCTGGTTACTCAGGAACATCATCCCCCACTTTTTAGAGTCGTCGATGCCAGCACGACTGCACACACACACACACACACACACACACACACACACACACACACACACACACACACACACACACACACACACACAGGGTCAGGTTAGTGTGTTTAAAAGTGTGTGTGTGTTTTATTAGTGTGTTTTTAGCACTGACTTGTCGCTGGCACAGACTCTGAAGCAGCTCATCAGCTGCTCGGCTGCTTTCTCCAACATCTCTCCTGGTTGACCTTTACTCTTCTTCTGCAGCTCCGCCTGAACACAGGGGTCAAAGGTCAACAAGATTCTACTACAGCTCATTCATCCATAACTTTCACTAAAAATAAGACACAGTGACTTCAGTGTTTTCAGTGTGTGACTCACATTGTTGGCAAAGATCCTGAGATCCAGAGTGACAGCGAACATCACAGGCAGAGCCCTGAGAACAACAACAACAACAACAGTTTATTTTATTTATTTTATTCTTTTAACTCATGATCAGTGTCAGTGTTTAACTCACCAGTTTTCTTCTTTGTGGGCCTGAAAAGCTCTGAGGAACGACGTGATTGGTTAAGGAACTGATGCGTCAGTTTGATGAAACAGATAAAAACAACAAAAACATTAAATCTGTGTTTTTATCTTCTCTGAGGATATTGGACGACCAAAGTCTGGAACTTATAGGCTTCAACAAAGTCGTGATTGGCCACTGCATAGGTGCACCTGTAACACACACACACACACACACACACACACACACAGAGCTGCAGGTAAACACACCTGGACAGAGTTGATGATGTCATGTGTGTGAGAGCGAGCAGGTTTCTGTACCTGAGGTGAGCGGCGACCATCTCATCGTACGGCGGCTCCAGGAGCTGCTGACATTTCTCCTCAGGACTGGCCAACTACACACACACACACACACACACACACAGAAGAATGAGGCTTTATTCCATCACGTGTGTGTGTGTGTGTGTTAATCTGAGGGGGGGGCTCCACCTGAAGGCGGGGGTTGGCCACGTGCGGGTGTTTGAAGGACAGCAGCTCCGCACAGAACGAGCCGTCGTGGCTGTCGATGGCCTCGTAAACCTGCAGGAACAAACACCAACGAAGAAGAAGTTACTGCGCTGACTCTGAGGCCTGAGATCAGCTGAGAGAGGTCAAAGGTCAGAGGTTACCTGCTGCAGGTACTGGTTGATGGTGATGTGGGCCATGACTGAGAACAGCTGCAACAAAAAACACTGAGTTTGACTTTTTATCTCAAACCTTTTTTTTTTTTTTGCTTTTGTGGTGGAAAAATGTTTTGAAGATCAGAGCGATGAGAGTGAAACGATGGTTCTTGGTCAAAAAGTCTTTTCAGAATTTATTAAATTTATTCTGTGCACAGAGTATTCAATCATCTAACAGAGGATGGAAAAGGTCGAGCTGAAACACTTTCCTTTATCTGTCTAAGACCTTGGCATTTAATTAAACTATTTCTACAGCGTGATATCCTGGAAACAAATCATTCTTGTGACAATTAAAGCAGAATAACAGAAACTGGTGCTACGTGCAAATGTTTCAATGTTCGTCATGCAAGCAGAATGTGTACTCAGCAAAATAAGATAAACAGAAAACTTTCATCAGTAAAATGAATTTTCCATCACACTTTAAAAAAAAATTTATCCCAAAAATACACTCAATAATTTTTTATCACGAAATTTAGACTTTTTAATTAATTTTTTGACTTAATCGTCTCAAAAATTGACTTGATGATCTGTAAATGAACTTTTTTCAAGTTATTACGACCATTTATATCATAAGCTGATTTCATTATCTTCAAATTACTTTCTTTCTCAAAATGTTTATTTTTCTTATTATTTTGATTTTTAATCGCATTCATTTTTGTGACGTCATGGCTAAACAAAAATCTCAAGAGGTCAATTTTTCATTTTTATTTCTTTAACTGGTGGAAATAAAATTCGATAGCTTTTTTCACGCTAAAATACTAAAGTATGGCACCAAAATAAATGATAAATAATATTGTAATAATTATAATTAAATATCCCATAAATGCAGAAACAGGTGTGATAAACATTAAAAGCTTTAAATCAGAAATTTAATAATGAGATCGAACCAAAGTGAAACCCTGCTGTCATAAACATCATAAACATAAAGTTTGACCATGTTTGAGTAAAAAATTAAGATTTTTAATCCGAAAATAAAAGTTTTTATAATTTTAATCACGAGGCATCAACAGCAGCTGAGTCTAATTTTCATCATTTTTTACAGTAAAATCATCGTTTTCAGCTTTTACACGGAGATAAAACGGATAAAAAAACATGTTCGTGTCTGTGTTGATTTCTTACCTCAGATTAAGAAGCTTTCAGTGTTGAAAAACGTCGAATTATTAAGAAATTAAACATTTATTCATCCACACATGCTAACGTGCTAATCTGCGAGCAGCAACAACTTCCGGCGTGTGACGTCACAGCACTGTACGCGACCCTTCAAAGTAAAATCGCCGGAAAAGGACGATAAACTACAATTTTGATTTATTTTACAGTGAAATATACTAAAGAAAAACATTAAACTCCACAATTTTTTTTACTGTACTTAACTCTGAGATTAAAGTTAGAAATTTTTTTTTCTCGCAGAAATAACTGAATAAAAAGAAATATTTGACATTTTTTTCCTGTTTTCAAGCATATAAGAAATATTTTTAATGATTCCCAGTCATTAAATGATACAAACAAACACAATCTTTGAATTCAAACTTTATTGACACTGAGCAGGATAACGACCTTTCTCTCCATCACACTCATGAATCCAACAGTTAACGATAATCAGGTGAAAAGTTCTCAGACTTCACAGGTAACAGAGATATAAACACGCAGCTACAGAGCTGATTCTTTATTTGTCCTTCAGGAATAAAGACAAACACCAACAAACATGCAGAGACACACAGACTTTTTTAAAACCTGTTTTCAAACGTGATCAGAGGCGTTTATATTTTTATTCTGATGAGGAGGCTGTACAGGAATTTACAGGTGAGAATAAAAACCAGAGATGGAGCAAAGTTTGACTCTTAACAACTTACAACGTCATGAGATCAGAAAGAGTGGGTGGAGCCATTGGCCCAGCCGCCGCCGCCCACTCTGCTGTGACCGGGAGGCTGCATGAGATTCTCGCTGCTGATTGGTCCATGGAGGGCGGTGCAGGGGGAGTGGGAGGGGCTTAACTCAGTGCGTCCGACCGTCCAGAGACACGGGAACTGACTGAACACACACACACACACACACAGGTAAACAACAGGAGGACGGGGGCGTGTCCAGGTGTGTGAGGGGGGCGGGGCTTCCTGAGACTCACCTGGAGGTGTGAGGAGGAGGAGGGGGGGGCTGCGAGGAGGAGGGGGCGCTGCTCGCCAGAGGGAGGGAGGTGGAGGAGGTGGGGCGAGGGGAGGAGGTGCTCCACCCGTCTGATAACACCTGGACACCTTCAGACAAACACACTGACACACACACACACACACACACACACACACACACACACACACACCTGTCAGTCATCATCACAACATTATACCCTGTGTGTGTGTGTGTGTGTGTATGCAGGTGAGTTACCTGAGGAGTGTGAGCGGTGCGGCAGGTACGGGCTGGGGTAAGGTGTGTGGCGTCCTGGGTAACTATGGTGTTTGTAACCGTGGTGATGATGCGACGTTAACGGCAGGCTGCTGCCGTAAGGGAAAGCTCCGCCCCCTCCAGCCGAGCACAGGGACCAGCCTCACACACACACACACACACACACACACACACACACGTTTGGTTAAACCGTTATAACACACACACACACACACACACACACACACACGTCACAAACCAAACTGACTCACAGGGTTGAATCCCAGAGCGACCATCCAGAGACTCAGGTAAGCCCCGCCCACCTGGGTTCCTGAAAGCCAAACACCATCAGGACTCATCACAGGTGTGTATGAATGTGTGTGTGTGTGTGTGTGTGTGTGTGTGTGTGTGTGTGTGTGTNGGAGCAAGGCAGCAGTTGATGGTTCTACCCTGAGCACAGGAGCAAGGCAGCAGGTTGATGGTTCTGTTCTCTGTTTTAGACCAGAGAGCAGCTGATGAGTGAACTGAGCCGATATGAGAGCAGAGTCAGTGACCTGGAGTCAGCGCTCAGAGAACAAGGACTGGTAACACACACACACACACACACACACACACACACACACACACACACACACACACACACACACACACACACACACACGCACACACACACCAAGTGAGGAACTCTCCATTAACCTTTTCATAAATAAAATCTCATTAGATGAACAAAAGTTTCATCATCAGACCCAAAAAGCAAAAACTGTAAAAAAGTGAAAAATCAAGTTTTCAACAAAAAGATTTTCTAAAAGAATTTACCTGAGAAATTTTTACCTTTGTCCATAAACTTGTGAGTGTTAAAGGAACCAATCAGAACTGACCATGAGAACATCACTGAAGCCTCAATGATTTTACCATAACTGCTTATCCAATCAGAACAAAGACATCTGTGATGTCATCATCCCACAGGCCCGTACTGTCTGTCTCTCACCTGTCTGTCTCTCACCCGTCTCTCACCTGTCTGTCTCTCACCTGTCTGTCTCTCACCTGTCTCTCACCTGTCTGTCTCTCACCTGTCTGTCTCTCACCTGTCTCTCACCTGTCTGTCTCTCACCTGTCTGTCTCTCACCTGTCTCTCACCTGTCCCTCACCTGTCTGTGTCTCACCTGTCTGTCTCTCACCTGTCTTTCACCCGTCTCTCACCTGTCTGTCTCACACCTGTCTGTCTCACACCTGTCTGTCTCTCACATGTCTCTCACCTGTCTGTCTCTCAGGATGTGAAGTGGGTGGAGGAGAAACAGGCCTTGTACCAGAGGAATCAGGAGTTGGTGGAGAAGGTGAGTGTTTACCTGTGTTTACCTGTGTTTACCTGTGTTTACCTGTGTTTTCTGCTGTGTTTAGGTGTTCACCTTAAAGAGCTCCTCAACTCATTCACTATGACTCAGCATGTTTTTTACCTGTTCAGGTGCGTCAGATGGAAGTTGAGGACATGCGTTTGAGGAATGAAATTCAGGACATCAGAGATCAGAACGAACTGTTGGAGTTTCGCATTTTGGAGCTGGAGGTAAAATGGAACAAAAAACACACACCTGAGTCACACCTGAACACACCTGAGTCACACCTGAACACACCTGAGTCACACCTGAGTCACACCTGAACACACCTGAGTCACACCTGAACACACCTGAGTCACACCTGAGTCACACCTGAACACACCTGAGTCACACCTGAACACACCTGAGTCACACCTGAGTCACACCTGAACACATCTTGAACACACCTGAACACACCTGAAAACACCTAAACACACCTGGATACACATGTAAACACCTGAGTGACACCAGAACACACCTGAGTGACACCTGAACACACCTGAACACACCTGAACACACCTGAACACACCTGAAAACACCTAAACACACCTGGATACACATGTAAACACCTGAGTGACACCTGAACACACCTGAGTGACACCTGAGTGACACCTGAGTGACACCTGAGTGACACCTGAACACACCTGAACACACCTGAGTGACACCTGAACACACCTGAATGTGCCTTAAGACACCTGAACACACCTGAACACACCTGAACACACCTGAACACAGTTAAATCAGGTGTGTCTAATTGTGTTCAGGTGTAATCTTTTCTTTTCTCAACTTGTGTAACAGTGTTTCCAAAGTTCTGAGGTCTCAGTATTGTGCTAACCACGAGCATCTGAATGTAATTCCCCATATACGTTAGCATGAAGCTAGCTGTGTTTCCCCAGGTGTGTAACATGTGATGTTTTCTGTCTCACCTGAGCTAACCTGCTCTCTGATCTGCTGATGTTGATGATGATGTTGTTGTGGAGCTGGTGCTGCAGGCCGTACCTGAGCTCAGGTGTGAAAGTTTGAAAAGCTTTTGGAGTGAATGAAAAACAAACAGTGGATCCAGGTGTAGCTGCAGCCGGAGAAGAGGAGGAGGAGGAGGAGAGTTTGTGGAGTGGAGCCATCTTTGTCTTTTGGCCTAAAAAACACTCTTTCATCCATCTGTGGTCCATCACCCCCCCCCTCCCCCTCTCCCCCCTCACTAACGAGCTCCAATTAACCAATCACAGCTCTCCAAGCCGACACACAAAAACAAACTGTTTTCTATTCAGATGAGAGGCTGGCTGACCTCGCCACTCTGCCGCCACGAGCCCGTGTGTGTGTGTGTGAGTGTGTGTGTGTGTGAGTGTGTTTACCCTGGCAGTGCCCACATTAGCCAGAGTGTGTGTGTGTTTGAATATAGTTTACCTCTCTCTCTCTTGTCCACCTGAAGCATGATGGGTAAATTAATTTCCCAGTAAAAAACATAATTACCATAATGTACAAATAAGCTGAGCAATTATTTCATTATGTCCCAGCTCTCTGTTCCAGCTCTGCATTAGAGAGTGTGTGTGTGTGTGTGTGTGTGTGTGTGTGTGTGTGTGTGTGTGTGTGCTTACACAGGAACAATGGGGTAAATATAAACAACATTATTGCCAATTTTGAGCCGTGTGTGTGTGTGTGTGTGTGTGTGTGTGTGTGTGTGCAGGCCTCTCTGAGTGGTGAACGGCTCTCGACAGGAAGTGCATTAAACCGCCGCCGGCCAATTAAGAGCTGTTTATCCTGTTCCCGTGGTTACGAGGGGGCGAGCAGGTGAAGTGAGCGAGGAGAGGGACTGAAGTGGCTAATTACAGGCGGTAGTCTCTCGCCCACTCCAATACAATACGGGTAGGAGAGAGAGAGAGATGGAGGGGGGGCGTTCTTGGTTTGGAGAGGAGGATAATGGACTGAAGAAGAAGAAAAGGAGGAAGAAGAAAGTTAGNCTCAGGTGTGTGATGGTCTCAGGTGTGTGATGGTCTCAGGTGTGTGATGGTCTCAGGTGTTCATGTGGGCGTGGCCTCAGGTGTGTGATGGTCTCAGGTGTGTGATGGTCTCAGGTGTGTGATGGTCTCAGGTGTGTGATGGTCTCAGGTGTTCATGTGGGCGTGGCCTCAGGTATGTGATGTGTGTTGATATTTACCGTCCGTTCTTGGTGACGATCATCTCGTTGGTGATGTGCTCGAACTTCCTCCACAGCTCGCCGTCCTCCAGCGTCACCCTGAGCTCTCTCTCCGTGGGGTCGCCCTTCTCTCGCCCCGCCTGCAGCTCGCTCTCCACCGCTCTCAGCAGGCGGGACATGCACCGCTCCGCCGCCGCCGACCCCGGGCTGCACGCCACCGCCGCCACTGACGCCACGGAGCTGGGACGAAGGGCGGAGCCACGGTCCAAACCAGAACCAGAGTCTGCATCGTCCTGGACCCCCTCCACCTTCATCTGACGGAGAGAGAGAGTCAGAGAAACCAGAACCAGAACCAGAACCAGAACCAGAGTCTGCATCGTCCTGGACCCCCTCCACCTTCATCTGACGGAGAGAGAGAGTCAGAGAAACCAGAACCAGAACCAGAACCAGAGTCTGTTTTCAAGAGTTTATCTCAACATTATTTAGAGAAAGATCCAGAGAGGAGAGGAGGAGAAAAGGAGGAGAAAAGGAGGAGAAAAGGAGGAGAAATGAGGAGTAAAGGAGGAGAAGAGGAGGAGAAAGGAGGAGAAAAGGAGGAGAAAAGGAGGAGACCTCTGTCCTTAAAAACTTCCTGAAACTGAACATCAGGCTCTGAAATTCTTGGACTTACAAAAAAAAACTGAAAATAAATCAGAGAAAGTTTCAACATGAAAAACTCCAACACTTTATTTTTACCTTTATTTTATTTTTAAATTAACTTTTTTAACCTTTGACCTTTGACCTGAATTTAAGCCTCAGGTCGTCTCAGCTCGGTGTCGTTTCTCTTTCTGTTTCTTTGATATTTTTTATTATTTAAACAGAAATTGTCTCCATTCAGAGTTTTTAATTTATCTTTTCCTTATTTAATGTGTTTTCTTTTTTGTTGTCTTCACATTAAAGCTCGAATTTATCAGTTTCTCTCTCGTCTGCTGTTTGACTCCAGACCATTTAAGGATTTTTTTCAGGAGAAAAGTAAAAACCTGAGCGGCTTCATGCAGAGAAAATCATCATTAAATTATTCTGTGTGTTTAAGTGTGTGTGTGTGTGTGTGTTTCCTCCTTTTTCACAGCACAGATGTCTCATTGTGATCATTTATTGTTTTAATATTAACTTTAGATTTGATGAATTACAACAAATCACACATGAAGAGGTTCAATCAGAGGAACATGAATTAATCTTTATTATTATTATTAAAGAGGTGAATATTTATCTGATGAGGTCATGTTTGTGTTTTAACTCTTTATTATTATTTATAATGATTTATAATGATTTATAATTCAGCTGACACCAGGAGACGCAGCTTTTCTCCAAATCATTTTATTTCCACCTGACAGCATTTGGATTTAAAGTGTGTGATTTTTTTAGATTAATTAGATAAATTAATGAATGTTTGACCTGAATCAGAAAATAAGCATTTAATATTTTTCTGAAGAGTGAAACTCATGATCAGCCGTGAGCCGACGGATAAACTCAGAGATTTCACCTCTGCAGAAAAGAGACTAAAACCTGAAACTGGACTTTAAAAATAAAATAATAATAAATAAAGTGAGTTTACAGGTGTAAAAGAGTGAACTGAGGAAAAGGTGAACTCACCTGTGACGGAGCGAAGCGAGCGGAGCTCAGGAAATAATCCACAAAGACTCAGAGAGAAAGTTCAGACCTGCAAACTTCACTGATGTCAAACCAAATTAAATCAGAGATAAAAAAGATAATAAATCAAATAATTACTGATAAATAAAGATTAAATTAATTCTTTTTTTCTTAAAACGATGATGATGATGAGGCTGATGATGCTGCAGCTGCTCAGACTCAAATGTTCAACATCAGAAACAATCAGAGCACATCAGTCTGACTGCAGCTCGCTCGCCCTCTCTCTCTCTCTCTCTCTCTCTCACACACACACACACACACACACACACACACACACACACACACACACACCTCCCTACCTCTCTTCTTTAATTTCAGAGCAGCTTCATTGTCCTGTGGTGACGACGCTCAGAGAAAAAACAGACGGACACGAACACGACGACGACGACGGGAATCGAACCTTCAACAAAACGTTAATTTGTCTGAAACGTGAAAACTTAAAAATAACACACACACAAACACACACACACACACACACACACACACACACACACACTCTTTTTGGGCCTTTTTACACCAAAAACTGTCATTAAATTAATGTTTCCAGAGAATTTGAATGATAAAAACTTTTCTTTCTTTTCTTACAGGACTTTGAAAAATGCACAAAAAGGAGGCACTTGAGGAAAAATGGGCCACAAAGTTTCCTGCACAGAGACAAGCCTCAAAACTTCTATATTTCACATGAGAAGTCAAATTTATTAAACAATAAAGTGAAAATTCTTCGATAAGAGCAGAAATGTGGGAGCAAAAGTCAGAAATTTGGGGAAAAAATCCAAATTTTTAAAAATGTAAACAGGTAAACAAACGGGTGAAGGTGTTTGGTGGATGCGTCTCCAACAGCTGCTCACAGACGGATCATTCTCGCCGCCAAAATGTCACATGATGAAGACAAACACAGAGCTGCATGTAATGGAGAATAGGTCACACACACACACACACACACACACACACACACACACACACACACACACACACACACACACACTCAGAGCGTCTGCAGAGACACACGATCTCTACGAGTGTGTGAGTGTGTGTGTGTGTGTTTTAATCAGCGGGGAGGATTTACAGGATTTACCAAGTTAACAGGCAGAGAGAAAGGTGGTAGGTAAACACACACACACACACACACACACACACACACACACACACAGATCATAAATCTCAGAGAAATGAACATAATGGAAAAAAAAATCACTCTGACTTCATCTTAAACATCCTGCATTTCAATAAAATTAAAGCTGCTATTATTCATTTAAACTAATTATTATTATATATAACAGTTATTTTAATGATAATAATAATTAAAAGTGTTTTTTGTTGCGGCTGCACAGAAACATCGAGGAGCTGAAGCCGACGCAGAGAAAAAAGCTGCAGATAAAACAAACAAACATCATCATCAGGGAATTTTCCAGAGAAAACACAGAGTTTAGTGTTTGTGCTGCAGCGTCGGCTGCTCCAGGTGCTTCAGGTAAATCTGGGGTTAACACACACACACACACACACACACACACACACACACACACACACACACACACACACACACACAGGTGAACTCTGAACACACACTTTTATTTAAAAAACACCCAAAGTGAAGCCGTTATAAAAGCAGCAGTGAGGAAAAAAAAAAATCAGTGTAAACATGAAAATATGAAACACACACACACACACACCTTGAACAGGTGATAAACAGGTGATAAACAGGTGATAAACAGGTGATGAGGTGATTTTAACATGTTTTTTTGTTCAGTAACGATGAAAACGTGAGGAGTCCGTTTGTTTGTTTGTTTGTTTGTAAATGTGTTTCAACATTTCCTGACCTATGATTCTTCCTCCTCCTCCTCCTGCGTGGCCCAGCAGGGGGCAGCAGTGATGGCGATGGCGTTGGCGATGGCGTTCAGAAGGTGACGAAGTTGGCGGGGAAGATGCCGACGCGCCCGTCCTCCAGTTGCCCCTCCCACCAGTCGTACTGCGACTCGCTCTTGGTGATGATGGTGATGCGGTCGCCGGGGACGAAGCTGAGGTCGCCGGGCTGCTGACCCGTGAAGGGGTGCGTCGCCGTGACGACCAGCTGGCTGCTGGCTCCGCCCCCTGACGCTCCTGCACCTGATGAGAACAGCAGAAGAAGAAGAAGAAGAAGAAGTTTGTTTCCTCTGATTATATTATAGAGAGGATTCCAAAACTTTAACTATTAATAAAACAGAAACAAATGTGCAGATTTTCCTTTGTCCTTAAAATGATTTTGAAGAAAGAAACAACTGAAACGCTTTTCTCTTTTTATTTTACTGATGTGCAGTTGCAGGTGTGGCCACACGGGGACGCTGCTGCTGCACAAACTAACACTGAACAGGTTCAAGTGTAAAAACAGGAACAAATAAAGAAATAAATAAAGAAATAAAAGAGTAAACGTCACCTGAAGTCTCAGATTTGTAGATGGAGATACTCGGGTAAAGTCTGTTTTGACCTGTTTGTTTAAAAAAACACATTTTTACAAATTTAACTTTATCACAGTTACAGAAAAACAAAACAGGGCTTATATAAGAAGTAAAGAGAATTTTACATCATAACTATATAATTAAGCATTAATCAATTATTTAAAGACATTATTTCTTCACTTTCATTCATTTTAGGAACATTTTAAATTCAAGTTAACAACAAATTAACTCTTAAAAAAACTGGAGTCAAGGAAAAGTTTTTGTCTGATTTTGAGTTAAAAATGTTTTTTGACTTAATATGAGCCACATTCAACGAAGAAATCCAGAAAAAAAACTCATTTAAAGATATTTAAAGACAAAAAGTGATTTTTTTAACCTGATTCAGACGTTAGTTTGGTTTTTAAATATATTGGATTGAGATATTTTTCTGGATTTCCTGGATTAAAAAGATGTTTTGTACTAAAATAAGACACAAACACTTGTCTACACTGAGAAAACTTAAATCCACGAAAGTGTTTGTGTCTTATTTTCAGTCAGATTTATCTTATTTTTCCTGATTTGATCCAGAATAATAATTTATTTTCAGATATTTAAAGACAAAAGTGAATTTATTGTGGTGAGTAAAAGAAATGATTTATTCCAAGTAAAAATAAATGACAGAAAAATGAGTTTTTCTTCTCAAAGAGCGAGTGCAGTGCATTGTGGGAAACAGCGTTTCTGACCTTGGTGATTCGGTGGCGGCGGCGTGTAGCTTCCCGCTCCTGGCGGCGGCGGCTGGTTCACGGGTCGAGGAGCAGGAGCAGGAGCAGGAGCAGGAGGTCGAGCAGGAGGCGCAGACGACTGAAGGAGGAGAAACAGACACAGAGTCAAACCTGAGGGAGCGAAAGGGGCGTGGCCTCGTATGTGGGGGCGTGGCCTCGTGTATATGGGGCGTGGCCTGGTGTATGTGGGGGCGTGGCCTCCTACCCTCATGTACTTGCTGGTCCAGTCGGCGCAGTACGCCTCCGTGTAAGCGTCCAGGACGTGGTAAAGGTCGAAACACTCAGACGGCGGCTCAACGTCACCGTTCAAGATGGCGGAGGCTCGAATTTCTCTGGAGTAAAACCTGAAGAGAAACCAGAGTCAGTGACATCATCACAGAGAGGCGTGAGGTCACAGAAAGGGGGCGGGGCTTGAGGTCGTACTTGCGGTTGGTCTCCTTGCGCTCAATGAGGTAAGATCCTTCCAGAGAGATTCCTGCGAACAAACCTCTGGAGCGACAGTAGGTGAAGACGGCGGCCGTGCTGCGGAGCGCCACGTCCGCCTCCACGTTTCTGAGGGACGGAGGTCAAAGGTCATTACAGGTCAATAAAGGTCATTACAGGTCAATAAAGGTCATTTAAGGTCAGCAGAGTTTCTCACCGTCCCATTGGTCCCACCGCCACGGTGCAGTTCCCGCCCAGCGTCAGGTTCCCGCCTTTCGTAAACGCCTCGATGGCGCGGCGCTGGTTCAGGATGATGACCAGGTCGGACACCTGAGGGGGCGTGGCCACGGCGTTTAGTCTCACCTCATTTTTACATCATTAACCTTTAAAGAAAGGATCAGTGACTCACCTCCACGCCAATCTCAAAACCACCGCCAAGGCCAGCGATGCCAATGGCGGATGGCGCCGACCAGCCTGAGAAAAAGACAGGAAACAGTTAAAGAGGCGGAGACACAGGAGAGAGAGAGAGTGACCACGAAGGCGAGGAGCCGTCAACTCTCTGTCTGTCACTCGTTTATCTTTCCTCCATCTTTCATCCATCGTCTGTGAGACAAACGTCCTCTTTCAGTCCTCGCCGCCCCTCGCCCCTCGCCGCCTCGTGCAGCAGCAGAAACTCCCTGATCTCCTCCAGATAAATTTGTCACGGGACAAAGTCCAAACAAACCATCAGCCGTCAACATCAGATGACTGCGGCGCCGCGGGCAGAGCTGCAGGGGATTCTGGGATGTTTGGAGGAAGTTCTCAGCACTGCACAAGGACGTGAGGACGTCAAACTCTGACTTCCTGCGTTTGACAGTCGACACGTTTCCTGCTCCAGGAGACTTTAACGCCACGTTCAAAAACACGTTTAAAAACAGGTTCAACAGTGGAACTCACGTCTGTCGGCGAGGCGGGCGATGACGATGCCGCTGCCGCCTCTCGCCGTGATCATGAAACCCGCCTTGATGACCGAGATGATGGCGAGACCCTCGGCTTTGGCGATCACATGAGCTGGAACAGAAAAACAGGAACAATTAGGAAAAAGGACAAAAAGAGAAACAAGAAACAAACAAAGAGGACGTGATAAACTAAACAGAAAACAACAAATAAGGAAACAAAGAAATATACAAACAGGAAGTTAACAAACAATAAACAAACTTGAAACAAAATAGTAAAGAACAGGAAACAAATAGAAAAGCAAACAAAGACGAACCAAAGATGAAACGAAGAAGAAACAAACACATGACGAAGAGGAAATAAAACAACCAAAAAAGAGGAAGAGAAAAGGAAACAAAAGATAAACAAAGAGGAAACTAATATTAAACAAAAGAGCGAACAATAAAGAAAACTAAGACCATCAAAGAGTAAACAAAGAGTCAAGAGAATTGAGCTTAGACCAGCAAAGACAAAAGAAAACTGAGACTACCAAAGAGTAAATAAGAAGTCAAGAGGTTTCAGCGTCGTTGTTGTGGTTTGTACCTGGGATGAGTTTGTCGGGCCCGTTCCTGTTGGAGATCTCGGTGAAGTCTCTCAGGATCTTGGCGGCCTTCTTGGCCTCAGACTTCAGGTTGGAGGGGATGGGGTTACTCACTGAAACAAAAACACAGAAGAAGAAAGTGGGTGAAACCTCAGAGCCAACGCTGCTCAGGAACTAAACGGGAACTCGGGGTCGTGACGGCGTCAGAGAGTCAGAGAGGAAACGCATCACTGCTGACACACAGTCCACCTGAGGGAGGCGACCAATCAGCATGCAGCGGCAGCAGCGAGGAGGTCAGGTGGTTAAACGTGGTTAAAGTCTCACTCACTCGTCTGCTGATTCTCTTCATCATCATCATCATCATCATCCTGTTCCTCTGGTCCAGGTTTTCAGTCTGAGCTTCAGGTTTTTCACGTCTGCTCGCCGTGCTGCAGGGGCGGCGCCGTGTTAAAGTGGAGGCGCCGTGTTAAAGTGGAGGCGCCGTGTTAAAGTGGCGTGCTGCAGGCCTCACATGGAGCCTGGGGCTGAAGCAGCTTTTTGTGTGTGTGTGTGTGTGTGTGTGTGTGTGTGTGTGTGTGTGTGTGAGTGTGTGTGAGTCATGAGTCAGGAATGTGCTGCAGCGGCATGTTCACAGACCGGTCTGTGACTGAGACCAGGACCAGGACCAGGAGCTGGACTCAGACTTCCAATCAGGATAGAGACGCTGTCCCCTGATTGGACAGAAGCTCTCCAGGTGTCTCCAGGTGACACTGTTCATAACAAACCTCAGTGATGTCATCATTCCACTCATTATTATTAATTCACCGTTAATTGGTTTGTTAACCAATCAGAGAGCAGGAGCTCAATCAGGCTCAAAATGAGCACACACACACACACAAAAGAACACCTGTGACAGAAACATACCTGTATGGAACACACACACACACACACACATACCTGAAGCACAAGCACACACACACCAAAAAACACCTGGAGCAAAAACACACACACACACACACTATAACTGAAACATACCTGTAAGAATTATACACACACCTGTTAAAGACACACACACATACCTGAGAGAAAAACACACCTGTAACACAGACACACACCTGTAACAGACACACACCTGTTAAGGAAAAACACACACACACACACACACACACGTCTGTTACAGAAAAACACCTGAGACGAAAAACACACCTGCAGCAAACAAACATACCTGTAATAAACACACACACACCTGTGACAGCTATTTCTGAAGCTAACCTGTTGTTTGCTTCCTATGAGCAGGTGTGACTCTAACACACACACACACCTGAAACACACACACACCTGTAACACACACCTGTGTGAGAAACAAAAACCCTTAAAACAGAAGTTTAAACTTTGTTAAACTCTGATAAACTCACTTTTCTCTCGCTCCTCTCTTCTCTCTTCTCTCTGCTGACACACCTGTGTCACAAACACACACACCTGTGACAGCTGCGCCGCTAGCTTCCTGCTCTGACGTCACTTCCGCTCACCTGTCGGTGTCTGGAGAAGGAAAAAAACCGTCAAACACACGAAGTTAAAGTTTCAATTTGAGCCTGTAAGTTAAAAAAAAAAACACACAAACACAAAAAACACACCGCGCTCACCTGTGGGAGTGACGTCACAGACGCACAGGTGAGGAGGTCGTTGGTGTTTCCTCGTGGACAGGAGAGAAGGTGGGCGTGTCCCTGCAGGTGGAGCCTGTTTCCCTGAGTTTGGTCTGACAGGCTCCTCGTGACTCTGCCCTCTCTCTCTCTCTCTCTCTCTCTCTCTCTCTCTCTCTCTCCCTGGGTCACCTGACTCCCTCACCTCCTCCTCCTCCCCCTCCTCCTCCTCCTCCTCCTCCTCCTCCTCCTCTTTTCTCTCCTTCTTTCCATCTCTGTCTTTTTTTTATGATCCAATAAAAACAGATGAAAGTGTCTGGACCTTCAGTCCTGAGGGAAAAACTTTCTGTTCCTCTTTCATCTGCTGCTTTCTCTCTCTCTCACACACACACACACACACACACACACCTCAGACTTTTCTTCTTCTACTCCTCATTAAAAGCAGATTTTACCTGTTAGAAACCTGCTGAGAAACATCAAAGATCGTCTATTCACTTTGTTATGATCGCTCACTCTGACAGAAATTCCTGAACCAAAATAAATCACAGACAGAGCTCTCACTCCGCAGGTGTTTCTGAAACCAAACTTTACAGACAGCACACCTGCAGTGCTGCCTCCTCCTGGACAGGTGTGAGGGTGTCACCTGTTCTCACCTGTAGGTGGGGCTGCTGCCTCAAACCTGGAGAGTGTGTGTCTGTGTGTGTGTCTGTGTGTGTGTGTGAATGAAATAAATGAAAGTGTTGTGGTGATTATGAAAGTGTTTCCAGGCTACAGGCTCAGGTCAGACACACACTGAGCTTATAATGGTCTGGATCTGGATGTGAGAGGTTATTATGGTCTGGATGTGAGAGGTGTTTGTTACAGGATGTTATTGGAGTCACGAAGCGATAAAAGAAGAAAGAGAAATATTTTTATGAGCAGCAAACAAACGTCACGTCTTTGGGAAAATATTCTTCCATGACAGAAGAAAATGTGACCTAACATGAGCTCAGGTCAAACAATCAAAACAGGTGTAAACAATAATAAATCATCACTTTTTATGCAGATTTAGAGAAATATTTGTGAAATATATTCGTCAAATATATTTGGCAAAGGTTTATAAATATTTATCTGACACTAAATATTCTAAAAATCCTATTTTGAAACCTGAGTATCCATGTATAACATTTATACATAACATTTAACATTTAAATACAATATTTGATGAATATATTTCACACATTCTGAATAAAAAGTGATGTTTAAGGGATAAATGTGGAGAAATGTTATTGTTATTTCTTGTGTGAGCAACTTTACAAACGAGGCGCCTCGTAAAATTAATCCTGTTTCCAGTGAAAGTTAAAGTGAATGAATCGAATCACAAACTTCAAAGTTTAGTAAAAGTGTTTGAAGTTTGTTTCTTCACAGAATATTTACTCTGAGTTCACTGATTATTATGAATTAACTTTCATTTTTAGACCGAAGGAGTGGTTCGTGGTTTTATAAATGTCTTTTTTTTTCAGTGCACTGGGTGGGCTCACACACACACACACACACACACACACACACACACACACACACACACACACACACACACACACACAGATGTGGAGAAACTGATGTTTATGTTCAGATTTATTTACAGAGAGAAGACGAATGAAGCAGCAGAAACTCCAGATAAAGCACAGACCCTCCTCCTCCTCCTCCTCCTCCTCCTCCTCCCCCTCCTCCTCTTCCTCCTCCTCCCCGTCAGAAAAAAGCCGCCGTAGTAGCGCCCATGTGACCCGTGTTGTGACCCGTGTGGTGACCCGTGTTGTGCTGCGTTCTCTGGCGTTGAGCTTCTATTCATAAAACGATGTCATTAAAGGTTGTAAACAGATATTTGCCGCCGGCCCGGAGCTGCAGACTGATTCTCCCATAATCCCATTGTCACGGCGGCTCGTCCTGATTGGTCACGCCACCAACATCAGTCCAGCTGTGACCAATCAGGAGCGAGAACACGACCCGTACGACCCTCAACGCCAAAACGCCATCAGAGGAGTAGCAGTGACCTTTGACCTCAGGAGAAACTGACTCACCTCAGACTCTGATAAACGTTTAATTTCAGGATATTTAAAAACAAAAATAACGTCTGAATATTTGTAACGAGTCAAAACCAAATCTGCTGACGGGGAAAAGAAACATCTGCTCGTAGAGTTTCTCAGAATTAAAACCATCACCCTAACCCTAATTCAAGATTCTTCATCCTCATTGGCTGATTAGTTTCACTCAGTACAAGAAATTTAGACCTAATTTTGTCTCTAAATATCCAGAAATTTTTTTAACTAAAATTAGACATAAACGCTCGCTTAGATTTTGTCCTGAGAACTAGGGCAAAGCATGACAGCAAAAAGTGACATCTAAGCGTTTGTGCTTTATTTATTTCTTATTCCATCTTATTTGGAGCTCTAAAACTGAAATTAGAAAGATGTTTTAATACAAGAAACTGTTTTTATCCCATTGGCAGATTTTTTTTAACATGTTACATTTTTGTCTTTAAATAACTGGAAATAAACATTTTTCTGGACTGTTCTGACTCATACTGCATCTAAAAAAAGGGATTCAAAGGCTTTTATTGTGAAATTCTCTCTTCATAAAAGGACATTTCCCACTCTGCAACAATATTAACGAAGAAAACAGAATTAAAATGTAAATATTAAACCATTTAATCCCACTGAGGAGTGAAATCCATGAAGTTATTTTGCAGAGAAAAATGTGGGATTAAGCTGAAATATAAAAATACTGTGACAGTAACAGGACAAAACCTGCATAAAGAAATATTTTACAAATAAAAAGATGAAATGTTTGCTTAGATTTCAGTTTTTGCTTTGGATAGTTGATATTGTTGATTATGCAAACCAATTAACACATTCACTGCACTTAAATCTGTGTTTAACAAAAACAGAATATATATATTATATATATATATATATTGTGTTTTTATCTGTAAATAACTTTAATTACTTGGATATTGGCGCTGACTCACTGTCACCTGCAGCAGGTTTGGATCAGGCGGCGCTCGCTCTCCCATCGCAGGAATGTGAGACACGCAGCGTGTTTATTTAGACGACATGAGAAACTTTCTGTTTCTGTGTGTGTGTGTGTGTGTGTGTGTGTGTGTGTGTGTGTGTGTGTGTGTGTACGGTAGCAGCTCTGGCTCAGGTTCAAACATGGATCAGAGATTAGTCAGTACCTGCCTCAGGTGTTGGTCAGCGCCCTGCTCCTCCTCACTGCTCCCTTTGTTTCTGTCCTCCTTTATGTAACTGCTCCATCACTTTCTCCATTCACACACACACACACACACACACACACACTCTCACACACACACACACACACACAGAAAGGACGCAGTGTTCCTCTGTAGTTTACTGCAATCATCTAATTAAAACAACAACAACAACATTAAACACACGTTCACCTTCACACCTGCAACAAGAGCCAGAAACTTTTTAAAGATTCATGTAACACTGAGTTGAGGCTGTATGGTGTGTGTGTGTGTGTGTGTGTGTGTGTGTGTGTGTGTGTGTGTGTGTGAGGAACAGAGAGTGCTGTGAGGAGAAAATAGGTTCGAAGACAGAAACAACCTGTCCTGTGTTCAGTCATGAGGACGGAGACGTCAGGATCCAACTCCACTCTTACATCATGTGAAACAAAACCCNCACACACACACACACACACACACACACACAGTCACACACACACACACAGGGAGTCTTCATGAAGAAACCAGCTCTTTATGTCTGAGGTTAAAGACAAATCCAAAGTTTAATAAAGAGGAAGAAATGAGCTGAACGTTCACACACTTTAACTCATTATAAAACACCAGAGCTTTACACACACACACACACACACACACACACACAGCAGGAGTGCAAACATAAATACTTAACATGATACTCACACACACACACACACACAGATACTGTAACTTCTCAGGCCACGTGTGTGTGTGTGTGTGTGTTAAAACAAGACGCTGATGCCAAAACTGCAGCCGAGCTGGTCTGACAGCACACACACACACACACACACACACACACACACACACACACACACACACACACACACACACACACACACACACACCTGTGACAGTTTACCTAATGAGTCTAAAACGCTGTGAGCGCTTTTATTTGGGCTCGTCGCTCCAAACTCAGACAGACGGATCATTAACGGCCTCAGGAATCTTTTGTTGTGACTGTTGCAGAAAAAACACGTCACCTGGTCCTCGAGGGTTCAACACAAACACACCAGGAACCAGAGGGACCAGGAACCACAGGGACCAGGAACCAGAGGGACCAGGAACCACAGGGACCAGAGTTAAAGGGGGAACATGGCGGTGGGCGCCGGCACCGCTCAGGTGGAAAAGCTTCAGATTTCGTCACATTCCTCCGAGCACAAACGCAAACAAACGTCAGGAAAAACTGTTTCATGGGGGAAGAAGAAACTCGGCGCACACCTGAAAACACCTGAAACCACCTGCAGCCAAAGTCAACACGGCTGCTATGTGGCTCGCCCTGTCAGAGCGCCAGGACGCCAGAGCGCCAGGACGCCAGAGCGTCAGAGCGCCGTCTGACATCACAACCTCCAGGAAACTTTCTCTCAGTAAATCAAAGCCACCAACTCTTTAAAAAGATCATTTTTCAGGGATTAAAGCAGGAAACTCGGCGCTAAAACTCTCTAAGACAGTGATTCCCAACCTGTGGTCCGCGGCCCCCTGGTGGGCCGTGAGGATACTGCACGTGGGCCGCAAATCACTTCCAAAATAATCTGATTTAACCTCTTAAAACCTGAGGTTTTGGTCTCATGTGCATGTTTTTATTTCTCCTTAAGGACGAGTCAGACCTTACAAATATAAAACCTTTAGTTTTTGCACAGGAAGAGACGTTTTAAGTGTCTAATGACATAAAGATACAAGATACAAATGAATAAATTAAGATGCAAATATACAGAATGATGTTTAAAGCTCTGTTAGGAAGTTAAAAATGTTCAGATATTCATATATATTTTTTAAAAAGTAGGAACGTTAGAGACAAACAGGTCTGTAAATGAAATAAAATATGTTATAAAAGCCCAAATTTAGAGTTAGACTGAATTAAAGATGAAGAAAAAACAAAAGTTGATGCATAAAAATGTTCAAAATGCAGTTTATATATATATTTGTATATTTTGGGGCTGTAATAAGTTGTTTTTTACTGCGTCACAGTCACAAACATGTTTGAGACTTAAATTTGTCTCTGAGGTGGAAAAAGTTGGGAAGCACTGCTCCAAGAGAAACTATTTAAAAATAATGTCAAACATTTTTCCAGACTTTTCTGCAGCAGAAAAAAAAGAAAATAGGACAAAAGTTTAAAGTCACAATGAATCCTGTGATGGGCTCAAAA
Organism: Thalassoma bifasciatum; assembly: GCA_008086565.1. Classification (NCBI taxonomy): domain Eukaryota; kingdom Metazoa; phylum Chordata; class Actinopteri; order Labriformes; family Labridae; genus Thalassoma; species Thalassoma bifasciatum. Next base: position 1,745 of record RPOG01004571.1, on the reverse strand, counting down.
GTTGTAATTTCACAGTTTAAAAGCGTGAAACATCATTTCCTGAGGCCGCTGGATCCACGCCACCTGACACCTGTTAATCACTTCAAGCCCCGCCCACAATCCTCATGTCAATCACCCTAAGCCCCGCCCACAGTCCTGAGGTCAGTCTTTTAAGCCCCGCCCACAATCCTCTTCTGGATCCACCTAATCCACAAAAACGTTCCTGAAGGTTCATCAGTCTTTGAACGAGTGAAAAACACAAGTTTGATTTCACAGTCACATGTCCACCAATCAGAGCGTCACATGACAGCTGTCCACCAATCAGAGCGTCACATGATAGCTGTCCACCAATCAGAGCGTCACATGATAGCTGTCCACCAATCAGAGCTGTCCACCAATCAGAGCGTCACATGATAGCTGTCCACCAATCAGAGCGTCACATGATAGCTGTCCACCAATCAGAGCTGTCCACCAATCAGAGCGTCACATGATAGCTGTCCACCAATCAGAGCGTCACATGATAGCTGTCCACCAATCAGAGCGTCTGTCCAGTTTTTCCTCTGATGGCGTCACGTGACAGAAACATGTTCAAGGATCAGTTCAAGAAAAAATATCCTGGAGTTTCTTTAGAGACAACAACGACCAACCTGGACCCCTGCAGACCTGGACCCCTGCAGACCTGGACCCTGCAGACCTGGACCCTGCAGACCTGGACCCCTGCAGACCTGGACCCCTGCAGACCTGGACCCCTGTAGACCTGGACCCCTGCAGACCTGGACCCCTGCAGACCTGGACCCCTGCAGGAGGACTTCCTGTTTGTGTCTTCTTGCTGTTGCTCAGCTCTGAGGAGAGAAGAAGAAAAAAGATGAGAAACATTTCCTCTCTGAGCGTTTGCAGCTCTGAAAACATCTGCGACGAGTTTTTAACGAGACGTAATTTCAGCCCACGAAGAAGAAAAAGGAGAAGAGAGAAGAGAAAACAAACAAGAGAAAAACACACGAGAGGAAACGAGACTGAACTAAAGTTTTCCACTTTTTTAACTTTGAGAAATAAACTTTGACTTGTTTCCTCTAAAATCCTGACTCTGGTGTTAAAACATGTTTTTATTCCCAGGTTACCTCCTGTCAGCGTGAGGTCACACTCACCGCCTCTCTCTCCCCCCTCTCTGTCCGTGTGCCCGTGGCGGTGGCAGTGGCGGCGGCGGTGGCGGCGGCGTGGTGGTTATCTCTCGGAGCAGCGAGGGCTGTTGGCCAAGCGAGTCAGCAGACGAGCACATCTTTTAAAATCTGAGGAGGAAAAACACAACATGTTCGTCTGTGGTCACAAACATGTTTGTTCCACACAAACAGAAACAATTTGGAGCCGCAGTCACAAGACCCTCCAAGTGTTGGACGCCGCCGCCGCCGCCGCCACCGCCACCCCGCTGGCTACACGCAGACATGAGCCGCCCCGGGCCACGGCGCTCTGATCCACGCCACGATAAAAACCTCAGGAGGTCGTTTCTGACGCTTCACCTCCTCAACACGGAGCAGCCGAACGCCACGAGGTGTCAAAGCGTTAGAGCGTGAGGTCAGAGCGTGAGGTCAGAGCGTGAGGTCATAGCGTGAGGTCAGAGTGTGAGGTCAGAGCGTGAGGTCAGAGGTCAGAGTAAGGACTTTAACCACACGTGAAAAGAACCAGGTCAGAGTCGAGGGTTCGATTCTACAGGAGCTGGTTAGAGATGTTGGCAGGATAAAACTTGTCTAAACACACACACACACACACAC
>RPOG01004570.1:0-42916 GCA_008086565.1 Thalassoma bifasciatum | reverse complement strand
AGCTGACAGGTGTGGGTCATTATAAACGGAGACTAAAGCCAAATGCTGTGCCGACTATTTTCCAACACAAACCCACAAAACTTCCTCTGGAAACCACTGAAGTCCGCTCCAGGACTTATATGATCCTGTATGAGATCCAGCCCGGTGCAACCATATGACATCACTACCCAGACGTTATTGGGGCGTAAACAACAATGGCAGCCTACAGGTGAAAATATTTTTTCAAATTTTATACAAACTAAGATATTTTGAGAGATTTTATTATCGTTCTTATGTAGCTGGTAAAAACACTGATCATTTAGGACAATGACGTTCTGGTAGCCAGGGTAACTTTTAACAGGTACATCTTTCACTATTTGTCATCATGTGATTGATCTAGTTGATCAAGTTGGTAAATTGCAAATGATGTGCCAACTTTTATTTACCCACAACTTCTAGTTCCAGTTTTCCTCTCTTTCATTTTTGAACAACATTTAGAGTGGGTGTAAGCTTGCACATATAAACTTCATATGTAGAATCCTCAAACACGTAAATGTTGTCTCTGAACCACAGGAAACTCATTACTCCACACAACCAACATTGGCCTATAAAATCAAAACACAAACCTTTTTCTTTCAGATCTTTCTAAAAGCATGTTTCTTAGAATAGTTCCCAAGCTGTGCTGTGAGATATTTGAAGAAGCATCGAGACGTTTATAAAGCAGAATCTGCCGTGTAGGGGTGCAGTATTAATAGATGGTGTTGGGTTTTTTCTGTGCATTATGTTTAGTGTGAACTCCGGGGGAGGTTGTCCTCAATGGATGTGAGATGAATCCCGAGGAAATACTGGTGACAAATACCCACTTATGTGTACCAACATACAGTTTGGGTTTTTTAACAAATGTGTGGCACACTTTGAGGACGTAAACGGTTAAATCTGTAAGTAATGCCTTCAACATCGAGGTGGAAAAACAGGATTAGATTGGTCCTGACTGATACAAGCCTGAACAACACCTGCTAATGTCTCTCTCTTCTGTTTCCCACTGTGCTGCAGTTACACCACACACCTCTTGACCGCACTCGGGGTACGAGCTGTGAGCAGTGATCCTTGAAAATAGATCCTTAAGAGAGAGAGACTCTGGCTTCATCTGACTACAAGTGAAATTGTCTCAATTTTGATGATGTGTTTTATTTCTTTCCTACTCCACCAGAAAAAAAGGTTTTTCTTTGCAGATCAGGATGACATAACCTCATACAAAAGTTCATCTGAATGATGAGTAAAGCAAAGAATGAGGAAGACACAAAAAGAGTTGATTATTTCAAGGTACTAAACCCAATTTCAGACCATAGACATGAGAAAATCATTAAGTTAGAGAACTATAATCTGCACCAGTGAGGTGATATTTTACTGCTACAGATTCACACACAAGTGAGACAGACATCCAAATAGCATACAAGCTGTAAATTATAATTGAACACATTGGCCTGAGGGGTAAACGCAGTCAAAAACAGACTCAGCTCTCGCAGAAAAGAGCCCCAAGTGCCCTCACAGGGTCGTGTGTTCACACTGTGTTTAAACCGTTTCACTATTGACACCTAAATGTTTCTCACTCACCTCCAAATATCCTCCACATGACTAAATGTAACTTGTTGTTTCAGTGTAAACATATGACGTAAAAGGCTGCCTTAAAACTCTATGTTGGGCCAACAGAAGTTATCTAATTTAAATAAGGAGACTTTTGTCAAGCCTTGTCTTAGTTTGGTTGATTTCAACTAGTTATTATTGATGTTTATTGATGTTTGTTTAGGAGAACAGCAAAAACTAATGTCATTTAAAGCCTCGCTGCTTTAGTCGTGGGTCAGATCTTGCTGCCAGGTTTGAAAAAATGTGGGTCTTTGATTGAGAGTTGTGATCACTTCAGAGTTTGGAGATAGTCATTGATAGACTACATAAAATCACCCTTGTTCTGAAAATCATTGTCAAAATTACAGAAACATATTAAGTGCCCTCTACTTTGCTCCACTTAATTAATTAAGTAATTAATTAAATCTTATTTTTTTGGCCTCTGCCTGCTTGAGCCCACGCTATTTTACCACAGAGACAGATAAACATTGTTAAACAGCTTGCTATATCATAGGATAGACCTGCCACCAATTGGGAAACTATCACTATATTTTATCATATGTATATATATATATATATATATATACTCAACTCAACTTTATTTGTAGAGCACTTTAAAAACAACCACAGCTATAAACAAAGTGCTGTACACATATGGACAGAACATTACAACAAAGATAAAAACTCACGAATAAACACTCAAATATTGTTTCATTCTTTCATTGCTCCTAAAAACAGTTTAAGAACAATAAAAACAAACCATAAAACACTAAAACAAAGCCGAGTCTCATGCTGGGTTAAAAGGCAAGGAATAAAAGTGGGTTTTAAGACGAGTTTTAAAAACAGACAGTGAGGGGGATTGTCTAATGTGGATGGGAAGATTGTTCCACAATTTAGGGGCAGCAACAGAAAAAAACAAAAAACAAAACAAAAAAAATAATTAATTAGTTATATCATTTGAGTAGAAAATAAATTAGCTTCATCTCACCACCACTACCTTTTATGAACCTAGTTTCTTCAGGTAGTTGTTGAAAATCGTCAAGCTATTTCAACTTCATTCAACCTCTTAGTAATGTTAACATTTTTTCCCAGTTAATCTGAATTATATTTCTTAGTTGACTTAACTTCTTCATGAACAATTTCATCTCAAATGAACTCTTCTGTTTTCTAAACCGTGGAGTTGAGCCAACCAGTCTGGATCATAAAACCCAGAGAGCCAGTCTGTCTGAGAGAAGACTGTGCCACAGAGCAAACAGGGTCACACACAACAGGGTCTCATATCCACATGGTGTGACTGTAAACTGGGTTAAACACGAAAGCTGTAGCTTTACTAAACAGCTGGGAGGGGTTAAGGTGGTTGTCAAGTCGATAACTCGGCATTACTGATTTATTTGGACAGCGAATTTCTTGTGAAAATATATTTTGTAGTTGAGACAATGTTAACTTATAATAAAGTGTTATGAAAATAACGTCAGTAATCTTTTGTCATGTTGATATAGAACAGTGATTCCCAACCTGTGGGTCGTGGCCCCCTGGTGGGCCATGAAGGTATAGCGAGTGGGCCGTGAAATCATTTCCAAAAAATTATTTAATTGGAGTGTAATTATATGAAGGTACAAATAGATAAATGAGCTACAAATGCACATAATGATGTTTAAAATGCTAAACTCACTAAGTTTTAAACGAAATTAAAACAGGTCAGCTATTCATATATGAAAAAAGTCCCCCAAAAAGGCATGTTGTCATATTTTGGGCAAAAAGTTATAAAGTTTTTGGCTTAACATGTGTTACATTATTGAGGAGTTATCACATTTTGGGTTTTATTACGTTTTTTGGGGGGTCATTGTTATAAATGGGGTTCTATATAGCAGCCATACTTTTTAGGTTGGAGGTGGGCCTCGAACATTTGTGAGCTCTAAAAGTGGGCCCTGATTTGGAAAAGTTTGGGAACCACTGATATAGAATAATATGCTATAATAACAAATGTCGGTAACACTTTATTTGAAGTTGCATTTGTAAGACACTGACACAATGCTGCCATTAAGTTGAAGGAGGTTTCAAACATGTTTATGAATGTTGTCATTAAGTGTCATTTGATCAATAATCTCACCTTTAATGCAAAGTTGACATTGTTTGGGGATGTCTTTGTTATAACAACTTGACATAAAAACAACATAACCTACCGCTGTCTTTGTAAATGTAAAGTTTTTATAACAAAGACATCCCCAAAAATGTCAACTTTGCAGGAAAGGTGACATAATTTATGGAGGATTTCTGAAACGTCCTATCAAGTATTCAGTGCAAATTTTCAAGATTCAAACAGACAAATATTTGATACATTTATTATACATGATGAAAAGGTTTTCAGTGTTTTAAATAAGTATAGAATTGAGAGGGACCCATGAGTGAAGGTTTTAAATGTGACGTGTGTTTGAAAAAGATGAATCATAACCTTTATTCATTATTACACTGAAGTTGTAACTTTCCCCATTCACTTTTTGGAAACTGGAGGAGCTGATTCTCTGCACATCTGATCATGATACCTCCCTGTTGGGGTATTCTTACCGTCCAAATGTGAAGAGCTGCCTTGGAAGCCCAGAACACACTGCTCGGATTATTTTCTGTATCCCATCTAGCCCACAAATACAGCAGGATCTCCAAGGACGGCTGCAGGAAGAAGCCAGGGAGACAGAACAGCACGGTCCTGGATAAGTGCTGAAAAGTGGACGGATTGAAAGGATCTATAGCTCTCAGACACATTTCACCAAAATGTGGTATCATAAAGCAATTATAGAACAACGTTAAAAGACACAAACTGAAGCAGAAAATGATGGGTATATGTGAGGAAGGAAAGTCTGACTAAATAGGAGAGTGATTTTTGAACAAATTCAACCAACAAACCAAACCTTTTTTCATCCAACAAACCAAGAGTTGGATAAAGTTCAGAACAAAGAACATTTTCTGTCTCTAACATCACTTAATCTTCACACAGAGAAGGTGTCGGCTGGATGAAGCTCCCGACCGTCATGTCATTCTCACGGGCTCTCAGACTGAGATGCTGCTGTCAGACTCATCTTTCTCAGAAGTTTTACCTATAGTAAGGCTGGGAACGACCAAAATACGACGACTCCCTCCATTATTCCAGGCTCTGTTTAACCCTTTAATGACGGATGAGTTGGTGGTGACACATTTGCTTTCGAATGTCTTTTACTCCTAAATAGTTCAGACAAGCGGAAAAATTCCAACGGTATCTGAAAGTTGGGATGTTGCTCTTTCAGCAAATCTGTGGTTATTACGGTAATTTCACTCAGACATTTAAGGAAACCCGTGAAAATAAACACACAAACCGCGGAGTGGATGGATGAGAGGGAGGCACGGAGAAAACAGAGCAAAGTTTTTTCCAAAAAGAGGATCCTTTTGGGTTAAAAAACCTCAGCTGAAGTTTATGCATGGCTCTGAAACAAAGAAGTATCTTATGGCGCTTTTCCACCATACAATTCCAGCCCTACTCGACTCTACTCAGCTCTACTCTACTGGGTTTGGTTATCTTTTCCACAAGCCCTACTACAGACTCACGATGGGCGTGGATCTTATAACACAGCTGCGCTAAAGTGCTGCGCAGAAGTGCGTGCATGTTCATCTATAACGCCACACAAACATCATTTTGTACTAACATATGTGCCACCGTGGTCTTTAAAGGAAAAAAAAAAGCTTTCAAAAGATTTCATTAAAGTAATACAGCGGCTCAATGTTGGTCGTCATGACAACAAAGGTAAACAACAGCCTTGAGCCCTGTGGAAACGCAACACAAACCGGGTAGAGGCGAGTAGAGTAGGGCCAAGACGGGTCAGTGGAAAAGGGCCAAGAGAGAGCAGCTTCATGAGAGAAAAGGTAACGTTAAATGGTATTAGTGTCAGGATGAATGAAGCTCTCCCCGTCTAGTTTTTACTTCCTTTTGTGCGTAATTCGATGCCTGTTTTGTGTGGTGACTCTCTTGGAAGGATGTACCGAGTCGTATTTTACTGTTGACGATACGTAGTAACCTTTTTAGAACATACACGAGAATGTGTGTTTTATGTTTCCTGTGCAAAAGAGCGCACAACGTTTTTCTTCAGTCTCAGAAATGGATTTCAAGTCTTATTTTTGCTGTGTGAGCCTGATTTGAGGCTTGTATTGTTGCTAATCTTTTTAAACACTGTACCATTCCTGGTTTGTACTGTACAACAGGCATGACTAGCTGAATATCTTTCTCTTTTACTTCCAGATTCAGTTTTTCTGTCAAGAAGAGGAGAAAAAAATCCTTCATTCACTTTTGTGCAAAGAGAAGGACAAGATCTGAGATCCTGGAGGATCTAGTGATGCTGTCAATACCTCTTTTTATACAGAATAAGAGAAAAAAATCTCATAAACGTTAGTGTACATATGTTTGAGATTGTTCCAATTTTCAGCTCATCCTGTAAAATTCATTGGATCTGTTTGTTTGAGTCATCCAATTCTCTGTTTGTGTTTTTTCTTCAGTTTAAAGTGCTTTTCTCTCACATTACATGCAATAGATTGGAAATGACACCAGATGTTGAAAGTTTAAAGTGTTCCAGAAAAAATGGGCCTATACACTCACTCACTTGACATTTTTTGACCGTTTTATGGTCATGATAAGCAAAATAGTCCAGGCAGGTGTTTCAGAGCTCAAGTGTTAAAGAGTTAAGATTCAAAGCAGTCATATCTAATTGGTATTAATCAATTAAGAGCTGGGACTTGGATGCTCATTTGTGGATGTTCCTTTTGTGCCGTTTCCAGCCCATAAATAAATCTAAACTCCAACAGAGGACACTTGAGTTCTCCCCTTTTCTTCTCTTCCTCTGTTGCATGACCCACATATTTTATTTGTTATTATTCATCTGGTGGATTTTACCTTATGTAACTCCTTTTTTTTGTGTGTGTTAAAATCGTACAGTACGCATGGACAGGCTGAATGCAGCGTATGTGGTGGGAGGCTATTATAAATACAACCATTCATCTCTTTCTTCTTCCAGCAAACAATCATTTGTTTTTTTTAGAGGTTGGTGTGCATCGCTCTGAGGATTTGACATCATCCATGTGGCTGTTTTTCTCCTTTTTTTTTTATTTATTCCTCTCTCTTCCTGCCACACTCTCTTCAACACTCTGAGGCTAAATGAAAAACCTGGACATTGACACTGACATGCACCAGATACTTCACCCCTTCCAGGTGATTAATTTTCTAATTAATTCTCTAATTCTGCAAAACCAAAGTCCTGATTAACCAGTAATCTCCACACACACACAATCACACACACTCGGGCATGCATTCAGCAAGTAGTCATCCAAAATAATATTATGACAAGAGCCACAAATGTGACATCCCAGTCTATCCAACCTGTTTCTATTCATTTGTTTCCTTTTTTTCCCTTTGGGGATTACATGGAAACAGCGTTGCCATGACACACTTTGGAGGGGTTACAGGACATGAAATGAAATGATTATGGATTCAGAGGCCTTATTCCTGCTGCATTTTATAGAAAACAAAGGAATGTGTTGGGTTAAAAGACGCAATGGCACATCCTATTTCACCATCTGGCTCTCAAAGGCAAAGACAGACAAGGATTCTGTAGAGATGGATTTGTAACGGAAATGTTGACGTGTAGATTAGTTTTTGTCTCTTTAAGGTGTCCCTGACATTCACAGTGGGTATCCTGACAACCTGTTTTGACTGTGAAATTCAGAATTTATTTATTTGTCATGTTTCACATCCATGTGCGACTCTTGAAATAAACCTCGTGCAATCCTGTAAACGCATTTCACCACGAGGACGTGAGCGCTTTAACCAAACAATACAACCTGGTAACCTTATATCCCTTGGGGGCACTGGAGGAAAACAGGAGAGGCCTTTAAACCAACCATCTAGAAATGTCTCCTCTATCACTAACCGTACCCTCTTTGTCCATAACATAATCATCATTCTATAGACAATTCATGTTATCACTCAAAGCTCCTTTTCTCTAAAGATCCAGAGGGGATTAGTCACCAGAACAGCAGCATCACTCAGCATATAAACACACACAGGACTTGAATACCCTTTAGTGTTATATCTGGGTATGTATAAAAGGAAAAGGCAAATATTATCCAACCACAGACTCAAGAGCTTTGTTGAAGTTTTAAACAGATTTCCTGCTGTGAAATCGTGTACATACACTTCTACACAAACTGTGCTCATGCAATCACTAAATATTCGCTCCTATAGTTTCCTGCCATCACAGCAAGAGATTAAAATGCAAATTTTAGAAAAAAAAAAAGAAAAGTTTAGTCTAAGAGAGCTGTAGGGGGAAACATTTAGGTGGGAGAAATCTTTGAGTTGAGTGGTGCTACACTTACACGAGTCAATCCCTGGGAAGGAAATTTACCCCCACTGTAGATTTGTGCCTATAGAAATCAACCTGAGCAATCCTTAAGGGGGTTTGTGTGGTGGTGGTGGGGTAGTCAGTTACGGGTTGTGGCTGATTTTAAGGCTTTATAGGCTCCCCCTCCACCTGTTCCCCTTATTTTAATACCCTACATCAGTGGTTCCCAACCTTTTCCAATTCAGGGCCCACTTTTAAGTCTCAAAAATTTTTCGCGGCCCACCTCTGACCATATAATTATGGGGGCTGTATAGTGCCTTGTTAGCGCTTGATTTGTAACAAAGACCCGAAATGTAAGAAAAAAATGTAATAAAACCCGAAATGTGATAACTGGTCAATGATGTAACAGATGCTGAGCCCAGAAGGTAAAAGTCATTCACCCACGATACAACAATTTGTTAAATGTTGGGTCAGTGATTATAGTCTTGGCATATACAACATTTGTTTGATCAAATCTCAGGGCTTTGTTAAATTTGGGGTCATTTTACATGTTGGGCTTTAACTTGCCCTCTTCAAGGACTTTTCTTATATGCAAACGTTTGAACATGTTGAATATCCTTACAAATGTAACCAAGTTTTGATATTTAAACATTATTCTGTAGATTTGTATCTTAATATAGCTACCCTTCATTAAAATTCAGACTATTTTGAAAATGATTTGGCGGCCCACTTGCAATATCTTCGCGGCCCACCAGGGGGCCACGGACCACAGGTTGGGAATCACTGCCCTACATAGCAATCAGGACTGCACTCAGTCAAAACAAAGTGGTAATGTTTCTCCATCTGGGATCAAAGGACCCGGCCCCCTCTGGTCGTGGCTCTGTGCTGGTGCACTGGAGAAGCTCTTTGGGATCCGTTGTGCCCTGTGGGGTCTTGTGTCCCATGATGAGCTTATGGCACTTGAGGCTTGACATGGATGGCTGCTCTGTGTGGGGAGTTTGGGGCTTCCTGTTGGTGGGCTGTTCACGGTTGCTTGGGCCCTATGGGTTTGCTGTTAGTGCCTTTGGTGGTTCAGGCCATTGCCTCTCTGTGATAGGTCTTGGGTGACCTGGTTGCTTGGGCCTCTTGGTCCTGCAGGATATGGTCAACTACTCTGTGCTTTGGTGATCACCTCACATACCTGTTCAGATACTCACCCCCCCAAGCTGCAACCTCTGGTCTGAAAATATGAGACATTGTAGAAGTGCTAATATCTGCAGTTCATGAACACCAAGCCAAAAAAACCCAAAACATTTTCACACCTGGAGTTAATGTGACAGTCTGGAACAAAATATGCCACCTGTCTGAATTGGTAAATTGGCAAATGGTATAAAATAAAAGAGAGATAAATTGTTTTTCTAACCTAGCAGTTTAAACTTAGACCTAGGCCTCCTTTATTGTCATTGCACAAAAGCACAGCAGAAAGATTTGGCTACGAAATGTTGTTGCTTGGCTTCTGAGTAATGATAACAAAAGCAGTATTAGTATTTAAAATATATTCTATATAAGTTTAAAATAGTCTATATTACTTAAAAAGAGCTAAATCAAAATGATAAGAATAATGAGTGCAATCCAGAATAATATGAATAAATAAAGCAGAATGTAAACAGCAGAATAAACAGTGTGAACAACAAAACAACCAGTGAGACAAAGAAATAAACATTGTAAACAGAAACATCATAGCAGCAACCCAACAACCATTAGTGTTGACACTCATCACCAGTTCGGATATGGTCGCACCAGCTTTTATATCTCAAAATTCTGCACCAGAAACAGATAAGTGACATCACGGAGACTAAGTCCAATAGTTACACAGTCCATCGTTAAGATTCACTGTTAATAAGTGATTTGACTGTTAGAACATGTTGACATTGTTTCGTGTCATGCAACACACGCTCCCACCACCAGGACTCCACTTCCCTGGTGATTCTGGGTATTTTTTTTCACGGCCTGTATTTTCTGAACAGTATTTCGACCAGCACAGCACCTGTTCGTCTGTCATAAATTAATAACGCTGCCTGTTTGTCCTCTTTCCTGTTTGTCTCGTCTTGTCCTGTCTGTCACTAATTCCTCTTGTTTCGCACTGTGGTCCAGCACAGCCCTCCTTCATGAGCTCACATAAATAAATAAAGAATAAATAAAGTCTGATTTGATGGTGAAGCTCACAGAGAGGCCTGGTGTTGGTCATTGACGAATGAAATCTACTTATCTTTTTGCAGCAACAAAAAAAAACCCGACATCATCCTTTCAGTGCTGACATCAGATACAAGGATAGATGCAGAAAATCAGATTAATCTTCCTAATTGGGCTGAATTAATCGCTATACGAACTTATTGTTTAGGATTATCTATAACTGTCATAGATAATGTGATGCCCCTTGACTCTTACATTGGTTAAAGATGCTGCAGTGAGACGATTATTCATCTTCCACCCTGTAACCTCAGAGTTCTTCTCATATCAGTGTCCGTGGCCAGCAGTCGACATATTTTATTGAACTCCCCTGAAGTATTCCTCCGACAGCCAGCAGAAGGTTCCATGTAAAACTACTTTTGAGAACAACTCAGGCTCCGCGGTACACCTCCACTCCTCCTTCTGACAAGTGGTGACACAGTAACTGTCGATCTTTCCTCCCCCATTAAGCAGGAGGTTTCACATTTCTCTGCTGCAGGCTGCCAACATTCTGTTCTGTCTTAGTATTCTTTTTCCTTTGAAACTTACCATAGTCAGAGAAATCAAATCATGGCGTATCGGAGAGCGCGCTCTCAAACAGAGCTGCTCTGACAACGCTGGAGACGACTCCTGATGGTATAGTGCAGGGGGCTTTTGGAAACTCGCTGTTATCTAACTCTGGAACAACCTGACTGATATTAAAGTTTTTAAATCTGATTCACTACTTTAGGATTTTCATCCATGTGGGGGGGAAGCAGGATAAATTTATGCAGAAGCTGCTGGTTTGACTCCCAGCATCAGTTTTCTGGTTTTTCTTCTCAAAGTAAAGGCAAAGAACTACGATTAATATCTGAAGACAAAGTTCATAACTATATCTATTATCTTTAAACACTTGAAATCAATGAATATAAGAGTTTCTGAGTCTTGTAAAAATTACAGCATCTATCAAAATATTATAAGAAAGTTTTGTCAGTCCCAGTATGAAACATTTTAATTTAAGTTTCTGCAATATTTCTTCCTAATGGGTTGGCTGGGAGGTTTAATATAGAGTTAATTCAATCAGATTCAGTCTTTAAAAGAGTCACACTGCAGCTTTGCCAACTGTGTACGTTCAGGGTTAGTGTCTCCATGAGCCAAGTACTGACTTTTTTTAAATACTGTTGTCTATTTTGTAAAATAGAAATATAATCCAGGCCGTTGATTGTCTATTTTTGGTGGCAGGTTTTCAGTATGGCTGACTCTTCGAGCATCTTTGGGAACAAATAAAGAGTCTTTTTTACCAACTGTGAACTTCATGGACGAAAGCAAAGAGGGAGCCCACAGCTGGAGACTCAGAATAACAAATTCAACAGTCTTGTTTTCATGGTGTGAAAACAGAAAACAATTTGACCGACACATCACCAACAAACCAGCAGATTTTATTCACCAACAACCAAAGTTCACACCCTCAAAAGTTAAAGTTTTGTAAAATCTGTGGCTGTCAAATTTGACTTTAAAGATGGGAATTTGCTTGATGTTTATTCTCAAACCTTGGACCTATAACTGGACTCTCTTCACATAAGCAAATGTATTGACATATTTTTCATTATGTCGTGTTTGTTTGAATGTCATTGGTCCCTGGGTATCTACAGGCTTCTCAATGAAATCATCTTGTTAGTAGTTAAGGGGCAAAATAGTTTTGCAACCATAAATTATTGATTTTTTTTCTAGAGCCTTCATGGGACAATGCTCACATGTCCAAAGAATGGGTTAAACCAAAGAAAAACTTTGTTCATTCAGTTTTTTTCTTTGGGGATTTTTTTTATCGATGACTTTCTGATTTTTTTTTTTTTTTTTTCTAACTTGAGAGCTTTACTTTTGGATCTTCCAGTAATGAGACTTCATGATTGGTAAAGTAGCAGAATAGTACTTAACTTTGCGATGTATTGTTGTACTTTAACATATTTAGATTAGAGGTATGTGACGCCGCATTATGTAATAACGCCGCATTATGTAATAATGTAATAAATTTTCACTTTATTTTGTAATAACGCCGCATTTTGTAATAATCGGACGCATTTTGTAATAAAATCTTTGAACGCAATATGTAATAAATTTTCCCGCATTATGTAATAATCTCTTACATATTGCATCGATTATTACGAAATGCGGGTGTTGCACTTTTTTTCTCTAGGAAATGTAAGAATTTAGTGCATTATGTAATAAACCACCAACACTGATGTCTTAACTAGAAAAAAAAAACTTACTTTCAGAATTACATTGACTATCAGCATTCCAGCATGAATCGAAAACATAAATTGATTTTAAAAAGTAGCAAGTTCATTCATCGGTCAAATCTAAGTCAAATATAACTGAATTCATAGAGATCGTGTTTGAGAGTTCACCCGCATTTCGTAATAATCCACGCAATATGTAAGAGATTATTACATAATGCGGGAAAATTTATTACATATTGCGTTCAAAGATTTTATTACAAAATGCGTCAGATTATTACAAAATGCGGCGTTATTACAAAATAAAGTGAAAATTTATTACATCGGGTGAAATATACCAGATGTTTGAGGTGGTGCTACTGTTTTTAGCGAGAGCGCTTTACGATTAATGTGCGGATTTTCAAACCGTCTGTAAACTGATCAGATTCAGATTCACTTTATTTGCCGTTGCACTTATTCTGAGCAACAGAATTCACATTTCAGTTTCATCCGGTCCAAGAAACATAAAAAAAGAAAGATATATATAACAGGAGGAGGACGGGAGTGGGAGAACTGTTGGGTTTAGAAGGAAAAAGAGTACAAGAGGAAGGAGGAGGGGAAAAAAAGCAAATACCAGACAAGGCCTCTTTTTAGGAAAAACACCTTGGCACATAAGCAACATAAAAAACTATGACACAATAAAAACTTGAAGACTTGCACAGGTGGTAGAAGGGAAAGGTCAGGGGTGGGGGGGTGGGGGGGTAGTTAAGGCAATGCTTCATTCTATGAAAAAATAGCACCAGATCTGAACCAGAGTTGTTGAAATGATGAGGTCATCATAGGGACCCTAATTGAATCATGAGACATTTAAGAACTGGACCTCAAACAACAAGGTTTTCCCATAGCTCCACCTCTAAGTGTAACAAATTGTTACCTTTTGGCCTCAGCATCTGTCAATGTTACTACATTTTGGGTTTTATTACATTCTTTTTTTTTTTTTTGTAATGTTTTGGGTCATTGTTGCGTATTGGGCTCTAACATGGCCAATCAGAGGGAAGGGGAAGCCTTAAAGAGACAGTGCAACCAGTTTTGCCCCCATCAAACAAATTAGACAGTGGTTTATTTCGTTCTGATTATCTCGAAGTGTGTACCCTACTTTACCCTCAGATTAGTGCCATGTTGAAACGTGTATCTTCAGCTGGTAGAGTTTCTCTTTCCTCCTCTGACTCTGTCTCCCAGGATTCCTCCTCGCTGTATGAGCCTGAATCGCTGATTATGACATGCCCTGTAGCTGTATTCAGAGCCAGACAGATGTCAGTCAAAGTCTGATCGACCGAGCCGACCAACGCCGCGCCGAGAAACCATTTTAACAGTAAATTAACCTTTATATAATCTGTGTTTTCTGATTGTTGTGGATGTTGTTTTGGCTCAGTTTTTTGGGGGGCTTAATGAGACTATTAACTTTCACTAATTAACATACGCCTTTTAGCTTTTCAAGCCAGATTTCCAATCTTAAAACAAATCCTGCCTGTAAACAAAAACAAATCTGCCTGGTTTATTTGTTCCAGTCCTCTCAAAAAAGGAAAGCCTGTGGAGACTGCTTTTTTAGATGCAGCAATTTAGGTAAAACAGGTATAAAATCAACTCTCCTCTGATGACAAAATGGACCAGGCTCACTACAGCGGCGAGCTCTGCGGCAGTTTGAAGATGTTGTTTTGTGGGTTCTGTGTGTTTATGTCTTAACTTAATCAAGAAAGCTGAATTTTAATTGGGAACTGAATGTGAAATGATGACTGAAAGTTTCAAAACAAGCATTGACTCAACATATTCTTTTTTAACTCATCGGATCAGTGTGAGCACAGCAAATCTACATCTTTTTGCAATTCAAATTCAGCTCTGCTGGTGCTAATATCTTTCCTTGAGCAAACTTTATTTACTAAAATCACAAAAACATGGGTTACAGTGCTGTGGTTTCTTATAAATTGCTTGTTTTTCACCGTTTTTCTCCTCTAAAGGAAGGGTTTTTGTTATTTTGGGTGAGTTTCTGTTGAGCCACAGAAAGTACCCAGGTGTTTTAAAGGTGTGGATGTCGATCACCGGTGTCTTTGTGGCCTATTGGGACCTGCACTGACAGTGACTGCTGGATGGATTTAACTCCTCCACCAGATGCCTTCTTGGCTCAGGGGTATTCCTGGGGTAGATACTCATGAGGGAAAGGGATTTAAGCCTCTGGAACATGACTTTTTTTTTTTCATTTCAGGATATATCACAAAATAGCTCACTCTCAAGGGCAATTTGGTGGTGATATTATGCCTGGTGTGCTGGCACGGCTCATCATAATGATGCACAGTGTGGGGAAGTTATTTTCGAAAATGTATTCATTCCATTATTATGGAGAGTTTTAAAAGGAAGCAGTGATGATTAAAAAGGGAGACGTGTAAAAGAAAGGGAAAGGAGGAAAAAAAATGACTTTCTTTCATTTACATCCAGTGTGAAACTGACAAAGAGGGAGCGCGGCTGCCAAAAACAGGCGCAAATACAAAAATACATCATTAGAAAGTGGATACATGCAAGTAAAACTGGAGTGTAATTAAGACAGGAAGTGGGATGTTAGTATTTCTGTTTCACATTGTTCTACAAGACAGAGAGAATATCCAAATGCACACTAATGCAGGCTCGAGGCAACATGAGGTAAAGATGTATTTCCACTTTAATATACAGTGCAGACAAAAAGGAGCAGAAAGAGTCAGCGAGTAGAGATATTTTTTTATGTTTCTACCCTGGAACACATTTTTATTCATCTTAAGTTATCTCATCAGTATTTTATACTTGGTCTTGAAACAAAGGGCCATTTTCCTCATAGGTTTAACACGTAAAGCCATGAAATAGAGCAGGGCAGAGACTCAGGCCAGCGTTAATTATAATTATCCCTGGTATCATTCACACACTGATGGTGTATCAGCAGCTGCTAAATGGGAATCACTGGAGATGAAGCTGATAAAATGAAATGACCACAACCTGCAGATAAGATACTACTTATTCTGTGACACTGTACAGCAGCACTGGGTCACGCTTTTTCATCCCAGATCTGCAGATACCGTGTTAGAAGAGTCTCTTTCCTGCCTACAGTCGATGAAGCGAAAAGATTTAACTCTTTCAGGGTGGAGTGAATTGTGTGGAGAGCCTACATTTCTGCAAAAACTGCATAAAGATGCAAAGATGTTTTGGATGCTCATACAACCCCAATTCCAATGTAGGTAGAAGTTTGAGTAAAACACAAACAATCTGGACTGTAGGCAGATCAGTCTAGTATCTGCACTCTTCTACTACAGAGCCACACTGTTGTAACAGGAGCAGAATGTGTCTTGGTGTCATTGTCTTGCTGAAATAATCAGGGACGTCCCTGAAACAGACAAAGTGTCTTGGATGGCAGCAGATGTTGCTCCAAAACCTGTTTGTACCTTTCAGCATTAATGCTGCCTTCACAGATACTGGGACAGTTACACCACGTCCATGATTTCCAAAAAGAGTTGCAGGCCCAGAGAAGCTGGCAGTGGCGTTTGCGTGTGTTGTTGATGTCTGACTTTGTCTTTGCATGGTAGAGTTTGAACTGTCACTTGTAGATGTAGTGATGAACTGTGTTAACTGACAATGGTTTTCTGAAGTGTTCCTGAGCCCACGTGCTAATATCCTAAGTGCTTCACTCATGGTGGATCAAGATGAGATAAGATTCCTTATCCTGTCTTGATGTTTGGTCTCTGTTAATAAAATAATGAAACACTCTAACATTAACAGGTATCAACCTGCTAATGTTTTGTAAAGTGTCTTGAGATAACGTTTGCTATGATTTGGCGCTATATAAATAAAGATTGATTGATCCTTTACACAATGATGTGGGTTTTCAATGCAGCACCGCCTAAGGGGTCAAAGGTCACGGCCATTCAATGTTGGTTTTGGGCCTTGCTGCTTACGTGCAGAGATTTCTCCAGATTCTCTGAATCTTTTGATGATATTATGGACTGTAGATGATGAAATCCATCAATTCCTGCAGTTGGACAAAGTTGAGAAACATTGTTCTCAAACTGTTGGACTTTTTGCTCACGCAGTTGTTGACAAAGTGGTGAACCAAGGACTGAGCCTTTTGGGGATGCTCCTTTTATACCCAATCATGACACTCACCTGTTTCCAATCAACTTGTTCACCTGTGGAATGATCCAAACAGCTGTTTTTTTCAGAATTTATCAACTTTCACAGTCTTTTTTTTACCCTGTTCAAGCTTTTTAGGAACGTGTTGCAGGCATCATATCCAAAATGAGTGAATATGTGCAAAAAAAATGACCAATACATGTCTTGTTTTTGTAGTTAATTAGATTGAATTTGGTTAAAAAGGATTTGAAAATTATTGTTTTATGTTTTTATGTCCATTTTACACAACATCCCAACTTCTTTGGAACTGCGAAACAAAACAAGAAAACCGACAAGCAAACCCAACGCGGAGCTATTTTTTGCTAAAGATCTTAAATTGAGCCTCCAAACCCAGCATCAGCTGCTGGATGTGTTCTCCAAGCTGTAATTTATGTTTGAACAACTGTTCCAGAGGAAACTCGGCGAGCGCAGTCAGTCGTGAGTACAAGGAAAGGGCCGAGACCTCCTACGGTGTCTGTGTTTGAGCTTGTAATACCTGAAATTGCTCTGTTGGTTTGGGAGGAAAATGTGCAGAACTTGCAGAACTGATTCAGAGCAGTCACAGGACAGGTTGTTCTTCAGTACTTTAAAGTGCAGCCTGCAGCTCTGCAGAGAAACAAAGTCAGATTGACATCTCAACACTTTTCAGTAATGTGTGAACACACAGTGCCCCGGCTGATAAATATGTTATCTTATATTGTTGTGAAATGCCCTAAAGCCATGATGCAAATGAGGATGCTGGCTGGAGTGAGATCTGTAACTACTTTCTCTTTTATTACACCACCGACTGCTGAATGTGTTTCATGCTTTTTTTTATGACGTTTTCCTTTTTTTTCTTAAGAGCTTTCTGACAGCAGCTCCATTTGAAGTGATTTCATGATTTTCAGTGAGCTGAAGTCACTGTTCAGGTTGTTCTTAAGTTTGAGCGATGCGTGCTGGACATGTGAAGAGGAAAGTTTGAGAGAGAGGACATCAGAAACTTTGAAGTACATGAGAGACACTTTGCTTCATTTGACTGATGATTCACACACGTCTTGATCTTTTTCTCTCACAGAAATGTGTCTGACAGCCAAGTATCAGCATCATTAAACCAATCAATCAGACTTTATATTTAACATACTTTCTGAAACAATACAGTGCAGAAGAAGCAAAGTAAAGAACACATTTTAATTAAGAGACTCAATAAGAACAGGAGCAAACTGGGAACACTGTCATGAGGTATTAATGAGGAAACAACAGGGGTCGGAAAACGTGAAAACATGTGAAAAAGCCAAGAATGGAAACTAACACAATCAAATCAGAGGTAAGAAGTATGATAATGAGACACTAAAAGAAAACATAGAGCTCAACTGGAAAAGGATCGAATAAATAATTACATAGATGGTGAAATTAAGAAAAGTTGTTGAAGATGTAAACTTTGCATTAAAACATGTCAAACTGGTTTGTTCCTTCTCACATGTTAAAACGTTGACGTGTCTCCTTGTTTGTAAAACCCAAGTTAAAGTATAATTTGACGAAATGCTCCATGGTCTTTATTTCCTCCTCCTCGTAGACTGTCCTCGATTATATTTCAACTTTATTCTCATAGTAAATTACGTCATTATTTTCGACTTAAATCTCAACTTAAAAAAGTTAATTTAAAAAAAAAGGTCAAAATTGGACATTTAACTCAATTTTTGAACTTCCTGTTTGGAATTCACCATAGTCGTAGAAGACTTTTTTGTTGGTATGAGCATGATAGTTATGCACACAAAATTTCAGGCCTGTATCTGAAAGCAGCTGGGGGGCGCTGTGGAGCAGGTATAAGCATGAAAACACTGCAGTTGCAAAATTTCCCCCGTGGCTGAATTTTGCGGCATGTTTCAAAACGATTTTCAGTATGTTGAAGGCTCCCAACTTGGGGTAAAAGGAAGAAATAAGCAGAATATATTTTTCCAGAACATCTTTCCCTAAATCTCAAACAATAATACCAAGTTATTTCTACAAATTGTATTCAAGGATCAGTGTTGAAGAGGAAAAACATCAACTGCTGACATTGTTGGACAGTCATGTTCTATTTTTGAGCCAATATCAGCCCACGTGCATCAGCTCGGTGTTTTTATTCCTCTGCACAGGTTAATGTGACTTCAGATGCCTGCAGGCGTCCTGACAACTCGCCCACCATCAGCTGCAAACTTAAACTACTCCGAGCGTGTATGTGCGCTGTAGAGTAAGTTGTGATAAAGAGCATCAATAGATCTGCATTTAAAGCAAACCGCGCTCTGCAGGTGAGTCATGAGCGCGGTGCAAGGTGCCGAACTCTGGATCCCGGGGGACGCTGGAAATTGCTGGCAACACTTCAGTCTGTTGTTTCGGCAGAGTTCCTGTTTTGACTTGTAGAGGATGAAGTCCCAGTGGAGGAGAAGAGGAGAAGATCTGGCATTAAAAATAAGAATAATTTACACATCACTGCACTGGTTTTCTTCTTTCTGTAGTGTTTTTATTGTGAGGAAAACTGGAACTCTCAGTATTTATCTCTTATTTTGAAAACTGGGATTCTTCACATTGTAGCTTCTAAGTTTGTTTTACAGTTTTCTTCACCAAAAAAACATAATAGCGATCACAACAACTGGGACGTCCTACCTGTTTGGGGTCATTACGTCACATCCTGATGCCCGTACCCTGAATATGCACTTTCCTTTCCACCAGAGGAATCCAGAGTTCAAACATATCAAAAGTGTTGTTTCATCAAATTATTCCAAGTGGTGAAATTTCTCCTGTAAAGTTCGTTGTTTGTCTGTCTGTCGTGTCCGTTCTCATCAATAACAGCAGCTTCACAGTCTTAGAGCATTTCCTCTTCAATGTCAATCTGACAAAGCTGCAAGTCTTTGTTTTCAACAGGGTTCTAGCTGCAAGACAAAAGTGACCCAAAAGTTTTCTGTTGAGTTTTCATCCCAGGATAGCTTGTGATAGACAGCACTCGTTCCTGCTTGACTGGCCTAATGTGTCTTGTATTTAAGCTCTTAGAGGCTTTTTTATTGGCTAAGAGATTTGTTGATCACATGTACAGCAACCAATCACCTTACAGTTCACACAAAGCCAGCTGTAGCCATTTAGATCATTGAGGAGAACTATTTATTGCTGTACATCTTCTTTCAGATTCATATGCGTGACAGAAGAGGTACAACTCTGCCTGGTGTTTGGTCACCTGAGACTAAAAACTCTCTAACTCCGACAAGATTTTACCCAGAAAGCTCAAATTTCACCCAGATGTAGATGGCTAGGTGAATAAGTGATGTGATGGATGTCTACGATCTGGCATAAAGCATCTTGAAGTTAGTGCACTGCAAAAACTGAAATCTAAGCAAGTCATCATGTCTTATTTTTAGTAAAATTTGTCTTACTCTTCTTGAGTTGAGCCACATTTACTAGACAAGGTCATAAAAATTTCTCATTTCAAGTTTTTCAAAGACGAGAATGAGGCAATTGCTTGCAACAAGTAAAAAAAAAAATTGCCAATGGGATAAGATAAAAGATTCTTGTTTTGAGACATCTTTCTAATTTCAAGAAACTTCCTGGACGAATTTGTCTCATCCCATTGGCACCTCATTTTTGTCTTAAAAAAAACTTGAAATAAGACATTTTTATGACCTGGTCTGGTGAATGTGGCTCAAATTAAGAACAATAAGACAATTTTTACTACAAATAAGACATAATAACTTGCTTAGATTTCTGTTTTTGCAGTGTGGTTTTCAAAAATGATTGATAAAAAGTGTTTCAGCTGCATTTATCCTGATGTGAACTTTAACTACACATTAAAACATGACATTTATCGGATTGTTTCTCATAGACCAGAATTAGGTAGGATGTAAGGGATTCATTTCATGGATTTCTATTCTGTTGTTGACTTTTTTTCTTCATATATTTGACAAAACTCTCCTCACAAATGTCTTTCTCTCCGTAAAGCTGTTCAGCGCCTTTTGAAATATCACACTGTGCGCTCGTCTTGTTCACCATCCAGACATGTTTGTCTCCCACTGGCCAACAACCTACAATCATCAGCCTGTCAAAAGCTGCACAGCTCACAAAAAAAAAAAAAATTTTTTTTTCATAAAATAAGAGAAGAACACGATGTGCGATTTGTTTAGTGACGAAACAAAGTCCCGTGCCTCGCTGACCCCGGTCTAACAAAGTTTGTCACACTGTCAAACAAAGGAACAGTCACTTTAGAAAAGGGCCCCAGTGTACCCCAGTACAAAACTTCAAAAACTGTGTTTAGTTTAGACATAAAATAATGAGTTTTATGCAAATGTCAGAAATGTGAGACCTTCTGTCGGTTTGATCGCAAGAAACACAGTCATAATATTTGAGTGGGTAAAAAAATAAAATAAAACTGAAGGCATTGTCAAGAAACTCAAAGCCCACTCGCTCCACCTAATCCACATTTGCAGTGGCAGGTCCCAACAATGTTTTTTAACAAGCGCAGAGGGATATTAAAAGTATCTGTTGGTTGTTTCTGATTAGCTGCCACTGAACTCTGACTGTAATCCTATAAGCTCGGCCTCACAGCGTACAGAATCAGGAACAGGCCCACTGATGGAGCGGGGGTGCAGAGGAGGTCTTCCTTCTAACTAGTTCTTCTAATCCATCATATACGGCTTATCACACGTAACCTTGTGCGGACAAATCCTCGGACGGCCTATTTGGCTGAACAACGAGGGCACGACTGAAACTTTTCAGCATCTTTCTCTGCAATAAACAACTTCTCAATCACATTTTTTTCTTCAATAAAGTGAGTTTCAAGGAAGAAGAGATCAGCGAAGTGACTAAATCTCAGAGCTGTGCAGTTAATTAACTCTCTCGGCAGCCGCACCAAGGCTGCTGAAGACCAAAGGCTCTTAAATTACATGTAAATCTTATTATTTGCTGACATTGAATTTAAATGAATTCGACCACTTTGAATGCATCAACATTTATTAAAACAACTGCAGTATTTTCAACTTAAAGTCAGATGCATTGAACCCAGATATTACTTTTTGGTCACAGTATTTTGTGTCTTATGAGACTTTTGTCCATTTTTATGCAAAAAATATTCAAAACACAAAAACTTAAGACTGACTAAATCCCTGTTATAAACCACCATCTTCAAAACAGTCGTGAAGACAGTTGAAAAAAAATGGTTTGCAAATCATTTCGACACATTTCAGAAAGTTGGAGCTAGAGCTAAAATACCCAGAAGATTATCTCAAAACACAGTACAGTTAACTCACTTCTAGTCATTTTAGACCATTAACAGATCTCTCAAGACCCACTGAATATTGTAAGCACTAAAACTGAGAAATGAAAAAGCAAACTATCTTCTTTCAACGGGCAAAAAAAAAAGTTTGTGTCTAACTTTTTTCCATTTTGTAGTAATCGGCAGTCAAACACTGGCTAGTTTCCCCAAAATCACCTACTAATGACCAATAAACAGACAAAACAATACTTTATTACTTTTTAGTGTTCATCTCTGAAAATCCTTCCTTTAATTCTCTCCATAATCTCCGTTGAGAGGAGCTGCCTGATCTTTTCAGGTTCACAACGTCTGTTTTTGTCTCTCTGTCGTCTCTTCTTATAACCTTTGCTGCTCTCTCATCCAAAGAGAGCAACGCTGCCACCTACAGGGCTCGTTTTTTTATTGCGCTAATTTACAACCTCGATATTGATGGACAAGCTCTGATCTATAGATTTCAATGACAGCCAATGAGTTAATGATCTACTTTTTTTTTTTCTTTTAACATGGATGAATATTCATAGATGCTGAATTTTGTGGAAATAAAGCTGAGGAGTGTTTCAGGAGGCTGTGTGAGGAATTAGACGAATAATTTCGGAACATTTTCCCAGTTTAGAGTTGCACATAAATTAATTATGAAATAATTTAATCACTGACACATCCCATTTTAACAAAAAATTAAGAGAATCTGTAAAAATCTTTCCACTATTTTGAGAAAGCGAAATACTGTTTGTGTCAACTTTTTAGTGAAAATGTCTTTTTCGACTTTACATGAGCCACATCCACCAGACCAGGTCAGAAAAATGTCTTGTTTCAAGTTATTTAAGGACACAACTGATGCCTGAATCATGTGTAACAAGAAAAAAAAGGATCTTGGATTAGGACATTATTCGTTTTCAAGACACTTGACTTCTCCTACGCCATTGGCAGATGTTTTCTTTTATCCATTACAAGCAATTCAGACATAATTTTTGTCCTTAGATGACTTGAATTAGGCATGTTCTCTGTCTTGGGTCCTCTCCCTGTTATATATCACTGTCTTTTTTTTATGTTTCTTCAACGTAATTAAACTGAAATGTAATTTTGTTGCTCTAAAACATGAGCAATGACAAAATAAATATCTTGTATCTTGTGTGTTTCTGGACTGTAAAGGTAAGTATATCTCATACTAAGTCTAAAAAGGCATTTTCCTCTAAAAAAGAAAAAAGACAGAAAAACTTGATTAGATTTTCGGTCTTTTGCACTTTGGTGTGTGTTGCATTTACGCCCATTCCACTTAATTTTTTTTAATCTTAACTTTTCTTCATTTCATTTATAAGTTGTACATCTTATCTTTCTGCATGATTTAAGCTGTTGCTGTAGTTGCGTTTTTACCTCATTAATAGTTTCGCACCAACACAAGAAGTCAAATTCCTTATATGTATAAATGCACCTGACAATGAAACCAGATTCTAATTCTAATATCGAAACTGTCAGCTGCAAAAAAGTTCCATTAACTATTCTCTGTGGACACAATTCATCCTTGCATCCACAAATACAGTTTCAAAATGTACCATACAAAGAGTAAACCTGATATAAACCTGATCCAGAAACAATAGAAACTTCTTTAAACCTGAGCTCTGAAACTGAAACCTCCATCACAAAAACCATTAAACGTTTTATCGAAGGTCCCAGCATCTTAAATAGTCGTATATTTTACACTGCTTCCATCAAACAGTTCAAATGTTCTCACTCTGTTTCTGTTTGTTTACATCTAATTTGTGTGATTATGGTAAATATCTGAGTAAAAACATCTTCCTTCGTGCTGTAAATTCACTCCTGTGTAGCTGCAGCGACTTGGCCTGACCCTCCGCTCGGTTTCCTCACGAGTCCAGAAAAAAATGACAGTCATCAATCATGTTGAGTCAGCGTGCGTTGATTGGCATATCTATCCTCATCTGAGCTGTCTGTAGCCATTAGTGAGCAGAATGATACGCCGGGCCTAATGTGTTTACAGGTGATTATTCTATTTTCCCTTCTATTAAGCTGCTTAAGAGTAAAAGTTGACTTTTTTGAACTGTCAATACAGCTTAACAACAAAGGTCTTTAAGTGTTGTAGGTTTTCGGAGAAAGACAAATGAATTGAAGTCACAGTTTGCTGCTTTTAATCTCCGTGTATCAGCCTTCGTGAGCGTTCATTATGAAAGGTGTCGTTTCTCAATCTGTGTCAATATGTGGGCTGAGAGGAAATCTACCTGTTCGGATTTCATCACAGATTTTTACTGGATTGTTGGCTCCGCCTGTAGTTAAAGAAGTTGAGCTTTAACTAAAAGTCACATGTTTTAAATCAGTTTAGAAAGAGAAGGTAGAAAAAAAAGAACGGCAGCTGATTAAGTCTGCAAGCAAAATATCAAAATCACTAAGTTTCATGAGTCTAAGTTACAGAAATAGGGGAGACTGGGGATGGTCGTAACGTTTGTCATTTGAACAAGTGTAACTCAGTGGTTCTTTGTGCTAAAGATCTCATTTTTGACAGGAAGCATCCATATTCAAATGCTATAAATGACATACACTTGGAATTCTACGACACCATCAGAAGTCATTTAAATTAATGTCAATACAAAGAGGTAAGGTGTGACGAAGCAATTTTGACATTAAAAAAAAAAAAGACTCACACTAATAAATGTATGGAAGGACTTGAATGAATATCAAAGAAAGGATCATACATTTGAAAAACTAAAATAATAATGAAAACACATTTTAAAAGCACAAGTTAAACACATTTAAAATAAGTACAACACAGTACATATGACATAGTGTAAATGAAATAAAGTATCAACAGGTGTTTGTTGTGTGTGCTGTTTGTAGCATGAAAAAGTATTTGAACATTTAGAGACCTATGGATTATCAACAAAACAATTTTGCACAATACATTTTAAGGTGCAGAATTACTTAGTAATTCAGAAACTGCAGAAAGCATAATACAAATGTTTAATTGCATAGGCAGTTATTGTAAGCAGCCATTAAAAAGTTCACTGTTTTGAGCATTTAGCTCAACTGCAACACACCAAATCAAATTTGAAATAAACTGTACCTGCAAAAACATGCAAAAGTAATGCAAAAAGTTTTTGAAAAGACTTAATTTTCAGCAAATTTACAATGTAATATCTGTTTTATTGCAGTCCTGAGTCATGCAATGGCCATTTTACAATATAATTGTTCTGTAACATGATCATGAATACTACTGTTAGCGACCGCTACTGTTTCCAGCCCCCACTGCAGAGCGTCAAGATGATATTAGTTTTTAGAATATAATGCTTTATTGTCATCATTCATGGAGCATGATGAGATTAAGAATAGCTGCCATCAAAGGTTAATTCAGAGTATAAAATAATTAACATCACCAACAATGTACAAGTAAATAAAAACAGTAGACAAACAATACACAAGTGAGTAAAGGCACTGTATAGACAAAGAAATGAAAATCCATCTTATTTCTTAAAGTGACAGGACATGAAAAAGCGAGTAATGATGCACAACACTGAAGGAATCTGACCTTTAAGCATTATGTTCACAGTTATTTGTGGTTAAATTTGCAGCCTTACTTGCATTAACGGCCGATTTGTGAACTCTGGGTTTAATCCATTTATGATACAAGCTCTGTCGCCTCTAATAGAGAAAAAAAAATCAACCAATGGTGAATGTGTTTTTGCTTCCGTTCAGAGAGAATGTGCCTCTTAGCATGCAGCCAAAACCAGTATGCTCCAATTGCCTCAAACCAAAGAGCTGACGATCGTCCAAATCAAACCAGAAGGTGAACCACATTTCCAGATTTAAGTGAGACACAAAGTCAAAGCTCAGTTTTTCTTCTGCCAAATTATCTTCAACTACAAATAAATGCACAAAAACCTGAAGTGTGCATCTTTTTTAATCTTTCTGGAAGATACAGTCGCGTGTACTCGTGAACTTTCTGGCTCAACAAAGTGGATGTGGAGGTTCCAGCATGTCCCTTGTCTCCCTCCCTGTCCTATATTTTGTGTTAGTGTGTGGGCACTTCTGACTTTATTGCTGATTTAATTGTCAGTCTATGATCTGCGGGTCCTTGCCTCTGATGGGCCCTCATTATCATCACCACAGATTTACGGCTGTGGGCGCCCAGAGGTCAGCAGAGACAGAGGTTCACTGCCTTTCCGTGATTAGATGATGGATGATTTAAAAAGTCCTCGCTGGAGAATGTGTTTTATAACCTCTGTGCAGAAAGTACCAGCATGCACAGACCTGCACTGCATTTACATCTTTGCACATTTGAATTCTTCTATCCAGGAAACATTGGTAAAGGAATCATTTCCACAGCGAGCAAATATGAAAGCGAAAATCCCACAACATCAAGAGTACATTTGCTTTTATTTGAATCCAGATGAATAAACATTCAGAATAAGACACGAAAACATGTAAAGATTTATTTAATAATTCATACCCTACAATGCTGGAACATTGTTAAAAAAAGAATTACAGCCACATTAAGTCAACACAACGACTCTCTGACAAATAAACACATGGGTGTTTATCGGCCGAGCTGTCACAACCCTGTGAGTTAATACTGTAATAAATACCGCAGAGGGCTCCCTGTTTGTGCCGTACTGTTAGAAAAAAAAATGAGAAAGGTTCCGCTTTGGAGATTTCAGGAGTATCTAAAAATAAGATATCTTATCAAGCATTATGCATAATTAATGCTCGGTCATTTTACATAAGGAGCGGGACTTATCTTTGCCCCTGCCCTTGTCAATCATCTGGTGTCACAGCTGGAGGTTTGGATCCAGTTTGTCGAAAGCATCCTGTGCATCAGCGTGAGGCCGGTGGTGTTGAAATTCTGTCATCCAGGGAAATTCATGCTGTTCTGTTTTAGGGACGATTCTGGGTTGAAATTTAAGGCAGGTTTGCATTCACTGTGAATTTTGGAGCTCCATGAAAACAGCTGACGTGATGGATCAAACAGTTGTTAGTTGTTTTCTTTGGATTGATAAATCAGCTGTATTAAGGTCATCCTACTGAGACACAGTAATGCATCACTTTAAAAGCTTTATTTAAAAAAACAAAACAGTCTACAGCAGTGATTCCCAACCTGTGGGCCGTGCCCCCCTGGTGGGCCGCAAAGGTATTGCAAGTGGGCCGCCAAATCCCTTCCAAAAAGTATGATTTTTATGTGTCTGTGTGTGGGGATGTAACAACACAAAAATAAAATCAATCAAGAATGTTTTAAATGTGAAAAAAAAGCAGGAAAAGCATAGAATAGCGTAGGCTTTTTCTTTTTTTCCAAATTGAGAGCGAGAAAACGGTTGATTTCCTGTAAATTTTCAAAGAGGACATGAGAGTCAAGGTGACATCGATAAGCTTCTCTCTTTTCTTTTTTGCTTTGTTAATGAATGTTGCTGGTTATGAAACCTGAAAATCTGACAGTTTTTACAGTTTTTTTCAGGTTTTGGATTGAACAATGGTTTATAAAATGCCAGTCATTTTAAAGTTAGGGTTGTTTTTCTTTTTTGCCCTATCAGGTTTAGTATCCTGAGGCTCAAATATGTTCAAATATATTAATGTATATATGTAAAAAGTGCCCATAAAAGGCATTATATGGCCTCTGTATCTGTATCTATAGGACCGGAGGTTGGCCGCGAAAATGTTTGAGACTTAAAAGTGGGCCATGAGTTGGAAAAGGTTGGGAACCACTGGTCTACAGTGATAAAAACCTGTTGTGGTCTTTAAAGGACATCCTGGGCTTTTCAGTGATATCTGATTTGTTAGAGTTTATCCAATGACACAAAAGATCAGTCTTTCCAAAATGACCTCTAGACCAACCACTGTTTTATGAACATATGAGAAGAGAATCAACAGATTTATGCAAATAATGGGCCTTCTAAGGTAAATATTGGATGTTTCTCAGAATAAAAGTATTAAAGCACCCCCCCCAATGTACACAATGGTGGACTTGGGATTTGGGGAAATTGCTAGATCTATGTTTTCACCTGAAATGAAAGGTACTTCAAGTGACACAAGATCAACATACTGACAAATTCACTTTCGAAAACACATTTTTTGGGGGGCACCTGAACATAAGCCACACCCACATAAGCCAATTTAAAAAAGAAAAAATAGAAGTACATATATAGGCCTTACCTGTCTATAAGCTACAGGTGTTCATGTTGTAACATGGAATATTTGCATATAAATATGTTTTTGTTTTTTTCTTTTTCACTTTTAAGAGAATTAATGTTTGGGTTTTTTTTCCAAATGCAGATTTTTTTCACTGCTAATTTTACATTTTCAGACGATTAGTTGGGAAAACTTTGTTTAAACAGGGACAAAATGTATTGGAGGCATGAAGCTCGTTAGCCCTGAAAATCCATACATTAAACGCATCGTTGCTGAAGCCACAGGCTTCAAAACATGTAAAAAAAAAAGAATAATAATAGCGTGCGGAAATTACGCCATTTCAAAAATACACACTTACATACACATACTTACATAAAAACACAAACACATACTGTTCATCCCCCACAAACATAAAGATATAATCATATACATAGCTCAATCAAAGTTGAGTGTTCATGTTTTTTTTTTGTTTTTTTTGACAGCATTAATACACTTTAAATAGAATATGATTTGATTTACCAAAAAAATAATAATAATAATAATAATAAAATGATAATAGTAATTCCCCCTTAAAACTAATAAAACATAATTGATGAAAACCTGTTTTTTAGTTCAAGGAAGTCCCCTGTTCACTGCAAAGGACATTCATTTGACCAAAAAAAAAAAAAAAATGTAATGGAGAAAAATAGTGCAGTTTGCTGTTTGCAACCAAGACAATGATGTAATACACCATACTATTTTTTTTACACAATACTTTCATTTTTCGCACAGTTTAACTTCCATTTGCACTCTTCCTTCCACACATTTGCATATGTATATTTCATTATTAAACTACTTTCTTGCTGCACTATCTAGTCCTTGTATACTTGTATATGTGTATATATTGTTATTATTAACACCTCTATTTTGTTTCTCTTGGCTTTTTTTATTTTTATATTTACTATATTGTTGGCATGTTTGGTGGACAGCAAAGACAGAATTTCATTGTACAGGGAAACACGTTTCTTTACTGAGCATATGTCAATAAAGTCTTTGAATCTTGAATGCAGAAAATGTTATGTGTCATATTTCTCTAAATCAGTGTTGGGAAATATTCTGCAAATTCAACAAGACAGCTCCAGTTGACTCAAGATGCTACCAAGAATAAATAAATACCCACATAACAGTGGAGCATTTTCTGAACTACATGATGTAACAAAAGTTGAACATGATTATTGACAGATAGATGACACATGGGGCGCTCCTCGTCAGAGCATCCATCTCATTTCGTCTCCATCTGCATGCTGTCACCGTATTGAATTCAGATGGGAAATTGGCCCAAGAACGAGGTAGTGATTGCTGACCACCCCATATGTTTCCTGTCATCGAAGACTTCAATAACCTAAAGAGCATGTGTCAAAAAAAAATAATGCAGTCAGCAGGAGCTGTCCATTTTCATTTGTGAGCCGCAGAAAGCTGCAGTGTGAGCGCCGGCCACGGCAGAAAGCATGACTCCAGGTTAGGATGAATTTATGAATGTTTGAGCGATTCTCCGGGTCATGTCAGCCATACTAAATGTGAAATGTTTTCATTAAACAGCAGCAGCAGAGGTCAAGTTTCTTTAGATTCTCACTGTGGTGGTAAACATCACCCGGGAACATTATCTGTGTGGATACATGAGATGGAAAAGAAACACTCTGAAAGCAACAAAATTACGTTTAAGAGTCCGAAAAACAAGAACCAAGCTTTTGGATTTCTCAAATGTAGAAATATTTTGTTAAAAGCTAAGTAGATAAGTATGAGCTGACTCACCTAAACATGCTTTTAATCCGCTTTCCGTTCCTGTTTTGTTCAGGAAGGCATGTGTTCAGCATGAATGCTTCGCTCTGCAAACACTTTCACAGACATTCACTCCAGGGAGTTTCATCCTTGACCTGTTGGCTTTGGAGACTTTTCACAGAGCAAAATGAATAAACTAACTTTCTTCTTGGCATTTTCACACGTTGTCAACACCAAACAGGGAAAAAATAAATATAAAGCTTCGCTGTTCTGCTGCTTGTTACGGCTCATGTTCCAGTGCAGGTATTATCTGAACACAGTGGATGTCAGTATTAATGTTTAAAGTGCTTTTCACTACCAAAAGTTCTCTTTTTGGTTTTGAAAATTCAGAAGGTTTAGCCACCGTTCGACGGATAATCTCCATTTCAGGTTCTCTTAGTGAAAAAAAAAAACATTTTCCAATGATTTAAAGTCACTTTAAAGGTGAGAAAACACCCAGAATGCAGTTAAAATTGGATACATTTTGGAAGCAGAGTTTGTATAAAATAATGTGGTAACACTTTACTTGACGCTTATGTTTACACCACATTATAGTCACATTTAAAATGTCTTATAATAACATTATAGCACTGAATAACTACAGTTATAAACATTCATAAGTTACTATAATACTTTATAACAATAATCATAAGACACTATAAAGCATTTACTCATCATTATAAGGTCAGGTATTATAATATGTTACAACTGTTAGCAACTCACTGACAATGCCCACAGAGATAATGCATTATACAGATATTTATCATATTCTTAGAAACATGTATAACTATCATTATAAACACTCATAAGTTACCATAACTCTTTTTAACAATGAACATAACACATTCGTACACTCCTTCAAAAAACTTTTAATGACCACATTCGCAATGAGTGGCTACGCTGATAAAAAAAACAGAGTTCGATAATGTGTCCGAACTATTTAAAGTTGATGTGTATCATCATATTTGAAACCAGGCAGCCTATAAAGCACAAAGACCTCTGTTACTCTGATTACTGACTTTTCACTTTCTCTTCCTTGGTGTCAGAGTTCACACGGGGTATTAAATATATAAATACAAATATATAATCATAATGTGTTTCTTTACTTCCACCACTTGGTCCTTTTCCGTCCAATTTAACTTCAATAAAGTTAATTTCTTTCATTTTTTCCCCCCTACAGTATGAAATATTTATAGCAATATGTCCACGACAATATTGGGAGGTCTGAGAATATCTAATACAGAGGGGAAAGTTTCAGATGATGTGGGGCAATTATCCATTATAGATTAATTAAACTTGCCAGCCCTTTTGTAATCTAAATCTAATTGACTCATTAGGAAATAAATTGCATAAATTAATGGTCTGGAGAGTGCACAGACGGAAATAAAACATTGTTTCTTTCTGTTCACGGCTTCGGAGAATGGAGGGGCTTTGGCCTAACAAAAAAGGCCAAACAAAGAGCATAAATGCAAATTTAACTTCATGCTCAAAGATGGGGATATTCGCTTTTTCTGATTTGGAAACAAGCGAGTATTAATGTTTACATTCTTCAGCTTTTTTCCTGATGTTCTCCTGTTTTTTCAGTTTCTGACTCCATTAAAACTCTGTGTGTTTTTCCCATTTCTCCTGCACTCCAGGCTTGTATTTGACACGTATAGTTAAAATAAGAGGCATTGATTTCGTGCGACTCCCTGTTAATGAAAGGCAGAAAAATAACTGACAATGCTCCCTCAGCATCTTCCACTTATATTTCCCTTGGCTGAGAGATCCTCAATATTTAAATAAACATAAATGAGGTGCCGCTAACAGGAAATCGACGGCACACATCTTTAAATACGATGATATATGAAACTACTCGCTGGAATGAATGGACGCGCCGGAGAAAGCTATTATATGGTCGCCATTAAGAGCGCATCATTTTGGAAATAAGCAGATCAGCACTTTTGGAGATGCGACTGCCATTGGTGGAGGAGATGGATGGCTCTCTGTGTTCATTATCGTTTGGATGTGTGGAGTCGCGTGGATCCACAACACGTTAATGTAGTGTAAGGTGTCGTTCTAATGACTAAGCTGTACGCGCTGGAACGC
The DNA here is from genome assembly GCA_008086565.1 of Thalassoma bifasciatum. Taxonomy (NCBI): domain Eukaryota; kingdom Metazoa; phylum Chordata; class Actinopteri; order Labriformes; family Labridae; genus Thalassoma; species Thalassoma bifasciatum. Next base: position 11,111 of record RPOG01004570.1, on the reverse strand, counting down.
CATACGGGAAGAGACAGTTATTTATAGTATCAGTACAAGCACATTTACAATGTTCTACAGTCGAGTTATTAATATAAATGTTTAAAGAGCTATATCACAAAGCTTTTTCTCTTCTCTGGTGACTTTTTTAACCTTTTCAACTCCAGTCTGCGCTCCTCGTTTAGAGCTCTTAATAACTCAAAGTGATGTCAAGACTTTACAAGACTTTTTATGTATCATTTCTCTCCTGACAGGATTATTATGGATTGTTTTGATACAAATGGTGCACATTTGTTCCAAGACACTTTCCGATGTAATGAATTCAATTTGCAACTTTTGTTTTTCTCATTGTCTCCAATAGATTTAATGGATGTCTGCATAAAAATGCAGTTTAGAAAGTGCCACATTGCAAAAAAAATGGAAGTCGAAGCAAGTGTTTGTGTCTTATTTTGAGCAAGAAAATGTCCCTTTCGACTTAATATGAGCCTTATTCAGCTGACCAGTTCAGAAAAATGTTTAATTTGAAGACATTAAACAAAAATGTCATCTCAGTAGCTTGAAATGAGTAGAAACCAAGCCTGCCAGAGGGGTACGAAAAAAAGTGTCTTGTCTTGAAAGGAACCCTGACTGTAAGGACTAACAGGCATGAATCTGCTTAAATGTTTGTCTCAAACTAGAATTTGTTGTTAAAAGACATAACAAATTGGTTTTTCTTTAAAAAAAATACAGTTTAAAACACAGTTTCTATCCTTTGAGCGCAGCCATTGTTTTACTGCCGCAATGCATTCTGGGTTGATGACGTAGATTGGTTGCTTGGTGCCGAGCATCTGGATTTGGCCGTTTACTCACTACTAGTCGCCGTAAGTCATGAGGTTTGAGGAGGGAAAAAAACATAATAATGCCACATGTGGCTGCTTTTGGGTGCACTTTTCAGTCCAAAGGAAACAAGGAGACTGATGTTAGTCTGCACAGCTTCCCAAAAGACAAGAAAAGAAGGAAGTTGTGGGAAATCGCTTGTGGGCGTAAACAACTTCCCATGGAGCCGCGGCTATGTTCTGGCCACTTCTCCCCAGAAGCATTTGCTGCATTTAGCCGGCCCATGCTGATGAAAGAGCTGACAGGTGTGGGTCATTAGAAACGGAGACTAAAGCCAAATGCTGTGCCGACTATTTTCCAACACAAACCCACAAAACTTCCTCTGGAAACCACTGAAGTCCGCTCCAGGACTTATATGATCCTGTATGAGATCCAGCCCGGTGCAACCATATGACATCACTACCCAGACGTTATTGCGGCGTGAACAACAATGGCGGCCTACAGGTGAAAATATTTTTTCTAATTTTATACAAACTAAGATATTTTGAGAGATTTTATTATCGTTCTTATGTAGCTGGTAAAAACACTGATCATTTAGGAAAATGACGTTCTGGTAGCCAGGGTTCCTTTTAAAACATCATTAGTTTAGATAAACACACAACAAACAACGTTTCAAGCAATTGAAATGACATATTTGCAGAAAGACTCCAAACTGTGTTTTCAGTCCTTTCAGGTTATGGAGCTACCTAAATATTTTTTTTGTAGCTTGTATTACTTTTTGTGATCACCCTTGATTTGCATAAAACCAGCAACATGTGGTTCTTTTATTGTGAGTTACGTCCATAAATTAAACTGTTTAAAACCTTTTAACCAATGACATTGGGGTACATGACGAGTCTCCTTCTGTTTTATGGCTGTCTCAACCACTTTGTAGTGGAAAATGATTTAGAAAGAAAAAAAAGTAGAGACATTTATTATCACCTGAAAATACAGATATATTGATTTGAACTGGTTTCGTATTCTCAGAGGAACCAATGTGTCTGTTTGAAATATGGAAGGTAATTTTGGAACTTTTGTGTGAATACCTGGGAAATTTTACCACACAAATTACTAACATGGTCGATCAAAAACACAGACGTCATCTACAGTCGTAACCAATTACCAGGCGAAATTTATCCTGCATGAATAGTTTTATAATCTCCTTCTACAGCAAGACATTACAACCCAATGATGAGCCATTGGTTTAGTGATTTAATGACAAAAAAGTGATAGCTGGTGTGTTGACAGTTGCCACTTTTTTCATGCCAAAACCCCAAAAAATGGAACCAAAGAGAAAACCTATCATTAGCCGATCATAAGAATCTCATAATACAGTTTGGTCAGTTTGTTATTGTTTAGTTGTCCTGTTGTTTTTCTTCCCTTTTGTTTGCTTTCTCTGCCGTCCAGGAGGTGTTTTTGATTCGCCCTTTGCTCTCTGCAATATTTAAAGCGAAAGCCGCGGCTGATGCAACCAGGAAGTCAGGTATTGCAATGGAGTCGGTGGGTTATCTGTGGGTTTGCCCCCCACCAACAATGTCTCAAGCATGAAATCATAAAGTGCCCCTTTGTATTCCATCCATCTTCGAAAGGGTTATAAGATTTTACATCCTTAACTTTGATGGATTTGATTGAGGCTAACATGAAACACCAGTTGTGCTCAAAATAAGACACTTTCCAAGCCTTTACCAGCAAATTATTATTTTATATGAAATAAAAATATAACTCTGTAAGGTTTGGAAAGTTGACTCTTAAAAGTATAATACCACTCTTGTGCTGCATTTTTGAGTTTGGCCGTCCTGTGCTGCCGTAGAAACATGACTGTGCGAAATGACTCCAATATAAATATAAAAAGCTCACTCTAATTTAGGAAAAAATAACACAATTATTTTTATATAGAGGTTATTAAAAGCACACTTAAGCATACTATTTCATTTCTATTAATTCTGTTTGGTGAAATGCTTCTGCATACTTCACCCTTCACCTTTAACGCCTCATAAATAAACATGAGCACTTGTTTCCAAACAGGGAATCACACAGCAGTGATGAAGAGACCTCAGAGTGAAATGACATCATTTGCATCCCAGTTCACCTTCTCCTGGTGCATCAAGTTCTGCAGCGAGCGAGCGAGCAGCTCCAGGTCTCCAAGTTGATTAAGCCGGAGCCTGTACGACGCTCTGAGAATGATTCATGCAGTCTTACTCATCATTTATACAGGATGCATTAACTTAACGACTCGTTACTCAAATCATGATGCACTCAACAAATAAGCAGTGTGGAGATGGATTTATTTATTTATTTATTTGACCAGTTTTCTACCAAGACTAATCCCATTGAGATACAAGACATTCAGTGAAGTAGTCAGCACATCAATCATCAAAACACACACTTATAACAGTCAACAGAGCCTTAATTCTGGCTTTAAAATCATTCAAACTTATATGTTGATTCATTGCAAAATGATCCAATAACATCAGAATCAGAATCAGAATCAGAATCGCCTTTATATCCAAGTTTCTTCAAAAAGCATACAAGGAATTTGACTCCGGTTTAACTGTGCTCTCTTTGTACAAAAACAAGTAAGAATAAACATTAAATGTCAAATATATAAAAGAACAGATATTAAGTTACTACAAATTAGAAATATTAGGAATATAGGAACGTCATACTCCTTTTTTTTAAAAAAAAAAAAAAAAAAAAACTTGTCCTGTTCAGCATCACGACAACAGAATTCTGTCTGCCGTATTTTGCAGAACACATTTTACTTTGCCAAGTGGGGCCATTTGTGTAAAAGGCTCCCCTTGAGATTTAAATGTTATTTTTATTAGTGTTTTGTAATTTATTTTTTCTGTACATTGCCAAGGTTAAAGGTTACTGCCTGAACGGACAAGGGTGAAAACAGATGAGGGATAGTGACAGAGGGAAAGAGCATAGAGAGAGAAGGAGATACTTCATACTTCAAAAAGTTCTTCAAAAAGAAGAAGGAAAACAAAGCAAAACAAAAAAAACTATATACACAGTATATACACACAAAGAGAGAGCGTTTGAGACGACAGGGGAAGAAAGAAGTCTGAGAGAGGAACTGCCACTAAAAGCTTGGAAATTTGAAAGAAGTTGAGATAATTTTACGGGCTGCACGGTGACGCAGCGGGTAGCGCTCCAGTCACACAGCAAGAAGGTCTCCGGTTCGATTCCCCGTGCGGGCATTGTTTGCCTTTCTGTGTGGAGTTTGCATGTTCTCCCCGTGCATGCGTGGGTTCTCTCCGGGTTCTCCGGCTTCCTCCCACAGACCAAAAACATGCCCACGGTAGGTTAATTGATTATTCTAAACTGCCCGTAAGTAAGAGTGTATGCATGAATGGTTGTTTGTTTCTGTGTCAGCCCTGAGATTGACTGGCAACCAATCCAATGACAATCAATGACAGCTGGGATAGGCTCCAGCCACCCGCGACCCTGAATAGCAGGATAGACGGTTAAGAAAATGGATGGAGATAATATTACTAAAAACCTTCATCAATGCTAAGAAAGAGCAGAAGCTGAGGAATTAAAACTCTCGAGGTGGACCCTTCTTCATATTTGGAGTGCACTTTCTTCAGGTAAAAATGGAAAAGATTGGATTGGTAAAAAAAAAACAACAACAGAAAAAAAACAGAGCTACCATGAATACAGCATTGTTATCCATCATTCTTCTTTCATTTTGTCTTGGCTTTTTTTTTGACCCAACATTATATATATATATGAAAATATGCAACATGATGGAGCACAAATATCCAAAAGTTTAACTAAGTTCTTATTGAGTTGTGGGAATATGATGAACCCATGAGACCTCAGGTTACAGCCGCTGACTGTTCAAGGAGTCAGTGAAGGAAGAATAACCCCGGAAGGTGATGTACCAAAGCTCTATTCATCTTTTTTGTAAGGAAGACAGACCAACTCTCTCATACAAGACACAATGAGCCCACACAGAGTCCAACACTTTTAAGGAAGAGATTGCATACATTTTAGTTTTTAATTCCTGTGTATATGTCATCAACTATACTGTATTTAAATGATTGTGTATCTATCCCCACTGTTGCTGTACATATCACCTCCCTTATATAGTATTTGAAGGTTTTTATATTCTTTATCTAAATTATTTTATATTCTTTAGAGTCAGAGTTGCCCTCATTTGCCGTGTATATTTCAGAAAAATAGAAGGAATTTGACTGGTTTGACCTGAACTTTCTCTGTATGAATAAACATTAACTATCAAAAATGATAAAGAGCAGAAACTAAGTCAGGAAAAAGTAGAAACTTTTGTACAAAAAGAAAAGAAAAATATATACATATTTTAGTTGAATAGTTCAATGAATAGGGACGTTAATAATGTGCGATGGAAAAAGAAAAAAAAAATAATTTGCAAAGGAGAACTGGATAACAACAGTAGTTATGCCTGAGGTCTATTTATTTAAATTTTCTGAAATTGTTGACTCTGAGAGAGATATGCACAAGAATTAATGTGTCTGAACTGTTGTTCCGTGTACAAATGGCAAATAACTCTGATTTATTGAATCGTGAAGATAAAAAAACATCTCCATGATGAATCCAGGACAGAAAAGTTTCCTGGATGAAGCTAAAGAGAAACAGCATTTGTTTCAAAGAATTGAATTCCACTTTTCCCTCAGTGTTTTTTTTGTTTCGATCTGTTTTAAGAAACACTCAAGATGACTATTAAGGTATTTTTTTTCCCCTCCAGAATTAAGCTTTTATATTTATACACTGACATCTGTTCAATCATCTCAATGCAGAAATGAAACGAAAGTCATAAAGTTGCATTATCATGAATCAATATCCATTTGAAGAAGTGATTTTTTATGCTTCCACAACAAATTAGATCCAACAGAACTGACAGGAGTTTTTAAATATATTACTTTATGAACAATTTTCTTCAAATTTTCAGATTGCTGGACATAAAATACAAACGATCATTCAACAAAAATGGTGCATCGACGTTTTTTGACCTCCCACAAATCAGTTATACCAACTCGATTGCTGTCTACTGCAAAACAAACAGTACATTATGACTCATTTATTGTTTTGTTTTTTTGTGAGACACTAAATATTATGAGTAAAAGTCAATTTTTTTCCAGACTTAAGCTTAGATAATTTTATCCTGAGACCTACACAATCATTGAAGAAGTGAAACAAAGTCAAAAACTTGCATTTTTATGAACTGATGTGCTTTTGAGACGCTTTTTTCTACGCTTACAACAAAACAAATCATATTTGGACATTTTTTTTCAAAAGAAGCTCAACAATAAACTGTATTGTTGTAATAAAAAGGAGCATTACAAAAGTGTTATGTGGGAAATTATAGCTACTTTTTGAGGTTATAAAAAAGACTCATGTTCCCATTTTTGACCTAAAGATCGATTTGCAATTGGTCAGATTCCTGATGAGTGACATTTTTGACATAATGAGATTTTTTGTGGAAAAACACTACTAACATAAAAAGATACTGTTTTATCAATGGGAGGCACCAGAACTGACAGGAGCTTTGATATATCACATTTCAGATTGTTTGACATACAGTACAAACCATCATTCTCAAAAAATGGAGCATCAACATTTTTTAACCTCCCACAAATCAATAAAAACCCACTCCATTTCTTTCTCCTGCAAAACAAACCGTGTTTTATGACTCATGTTTTCAGTCATTTTCAGCAGAGCGAGTACAGGTCACCCTGTGTACCTAACCCAATTTTTATAATTGTTGAGAGAAAACTCAGCCAAAAAAAAAAGAAGAAGAAGAGAGAAATATTAAAATAGGACACTTGGTCTATGTTTGGAGGTAGACAGGGCCAAGAAACCTGATCCATGATTAAAACGTTTATCCAGCAGCCAAACAAAAATAACTTGCGCCTGTTTGTTGATGGATTCTCCGTACTTGGCCTCGTCTTTCCCTTCGAGCTCCGACTGTATCTGCGGCTCCTCCTCTGCTGTTTCGCTGCTCCTACATCAGACCCAGAGTCATAGATCACCAGAGACTCTCCAATCATTTAAATGCAAATAGGATGCCATCTATTAGCCTTTCACAGAATCAGTTTAGATAATGGGAGAAAACAGATCAACGCCCGCACCTGATCTTCTGTTTCAGGCCTCCTCCCATGAAGGAGTGTGTTCTCATAAAACCCCTATTTTAGACACCACCTGGAGATGTTTAAAGAGATTTACACACATTTGGGATGTAATCTGATATCATGGCCTTACTCCCAGAGGCTTGCTTAATGGATGCCTGCGAATGTGAAGAATTACATTTAATTTTCACACTGCACCTTTTAACAATGGGTTACATTATCACTCAGATGACAACTGATACTTTATTTATAGATACTGTGACCAAACGTACACTTTTGACTGCCCATGTCCGACTTTTTGGACATAAAATTATAGTCCTGGGGGTGTTTCTCAGCTTGTCTGTACAGACTATTGATTTTTATAATAAGTATCTGCACTGGGTGACTGATATTATTCTGATGCACCAACCTCAAAGTCCAAATTATGAGAAAAAAAGTGGAACTTTTGAGATAAAAAGTCCAAATTTTGAGATTGAATAGTCACAATTATGTGGGAAAAGTTGAATATATTAGAAAAAAGTCAAAATTTTTGAAATTATATAGTCATAGTTATGTGAAAAAGGCAAATTTATTAGACAAAAACAGTCAAGTTGTTGAGATTATATTGTCACAGTTATGGGAAAAAAGTCAAATTTGTAATAAAAAAGGCAGAATTTTAAGATTATAAAGTTATAGTTCTGAAAAAAAGTCAAATGTTATTAGAAAAAGAGTCAAAATGTTAAGATTGTATACTCATAGTTATGTGAAAAAGTCAAATTTTTAACAAAAAGGTACAATTTGAAGATTATAAAGTTATAGCTATGATACAAAAATTCAAATAATAAGAAAAAGAGTCAAAATGTTGAGATTTTATACTCATACTTATGGGGAAAAGTCTAATTTATTAGACAAAGAGGGTCAAATTGTTGAGGTTATGAAGTCACAGATATGGGGAAAAAGTCAAATTTGTTAGAAGGAAGACAAATTGTTGAGATTGTATAGTCATGGTTATGGGAAAAAAGTAATATGTATTCGAAAAAAGTCAAAATGTTTAGTTACTATAGTCATAGTTATGGGAAAAAGGTCAATTTTATCAGGAAAAATCTAAAATGTTGAGCTCATGTTGTCACAGCTGTGGGGAAAAATAGTCAAATTTGTAACAAAAAAAAGCAAAGTTTTGAGATTTTTAAGTTATAGTTATGAAAAAAAGTCAAAGGGTCAAAATGTTGGGATTATATTCTCATACTTATGGGAAAAAGTCAAATTTATTAGAGAAAAAAAAAGGTTAAAATGTTGAGGTTTTATAGTCACGGTTATGGGGGAAAAGTTCAGTTTTAGTGAGTGTTTTAACCCACTGATGCAGGTCTGTACCTTTCTGAATAAATCAAACATTTGGAAAAAAAAAATACATTTTTCTTTTCTATGCCCTGAGAAGAATAAAAACACTTGAGGAAAAAGTCTTGACCGAGGCTGATATGCAGTTTCACCATAGAAACCACTGCATGTTGGAGAGATGATTTTAAATAGCTGCCTGCTGCAGTCACCACTATGCACCAGGGGGTTACAAAGTGCTTGGTCCTCAGAAGGTTCTGGAGAACGCTTCATAAATACACTCCATTTACCATTATTATTATTCATGCTAAATTTTGCTGGTTGCTACGCTACCCAGCAACACCCACTGTAGCAACAATTTTAGTTCAACTGCTTTCTTTGTCCCTTTGATTTTACTTCAAATCAACGACGTCCATTTCTGATTTCTGTCTCATTTTAAGCATTGTTGCCATGGCGTCCTTCTTCAGCTTGGCTTCTGGTTGGCTGTCATTTCAATATATCATTTCAATATATCATACAATATGTACACTTGACTGTCCTTGGGGTTCTTCCATACAACAGGGTATCTGATGGTGAATATTGAACATATGAAATATTTATGATCTGATATAGAAATCAGTGCAACCACATCTCAAGTCCATGCAGATGTGGAGAGGAGGAATCACTCAAGGCTCAGACCAGATTCACCTGTTGTGTTTGTTCTGTTCAAGCTTTTAAGATACCAGCCCTTTATTTTTTATTTTTTCATATAATTAGGACGACTGTATTCTGAAAACTAAAAACAAGGACCCCCTACTTGGACTCTTGGAGACACTGAAAAATGACCCAAAGATCCTCAGAGATGACAAAGTAGCTTCATAACTTAAACATTTATTAAAAATGCTCCTTTTCTGTTGGAGGGAAACATTTTCTATAATAGATAAGACACAGAAGCTGATTTCTTTCATTTGAATATATATATAAAAAAAACTTTATCTGCAAAGATAAATGGAAATTTTGGGATCAAAAGTCAACATTACAAGAACAAACAAAATGAAAAAGTGTCAAATTTATGACATAAAAACTCAACACTTTTGCCTTTTTGACTTAAAAGTGTCACTATTTCTTTAAATTTTCTTTTAGGTCTCAAAAATTTGCACTACCGAGTTCCTTCTCAGAGCACATTCTCATGCTTTCCAGTTTAGAGAGTTTGAATCTTTAGTAGTTAGCTTTGTCCACCTTAAATCTGTCATTTTCTGTGTTTGTAATCACAGACTTGTTGCTTTATGTCAAGTTGAATGCAATTGAAATGCAACAAAGAACTGGGCCCTGTAGATGGCAGCGGTGCTCTCTTTGGATGAGAGATCAGCAAAGATTACGAGAAGAGACGACAGAGTGACAATGGCTACTCGGGAAAGTTCAGGCAGCTCACACTTCAACAGAGTGTGTGTCGTGATTGTGAGGAAAGACGATGGAGATAATGAAGAGATTCAGAGGATGAAGCTAAGGAGACGAACGAAAAAGTAATCAAAGCTTGTTTTTTACATTTTTTTGGCCATAAGCAGGTGATTTTTTTTTTTTTTTTTTTAAACTAGCTTGTGTTCTACAGCTGTTTACTAAAGAATGGAAAAAGTTAGAGACAAGCTTTTATTCTTGATGAAAGATGAGAGTCTACTCTTTCTTTTGGTACTTTCAGTGTTTACGTAGTCATAGAAAATTATGTTCTGTGGGTTTTGAAAGATCAGTCATAATGCTCTAAAATGACTGACAGTGTGGGGCGCTCCAGCCAATGAGATAAATGCATCTCACGTTGGATGACATCACGGTGTCACACTGTGAAAATGTGTTGCCCAATGCAGGCTGGAGACAATAACAAACAATTGGACTAATTACACTGATATTCAGAACAACACTACATGGACCACTTCTCTTTTCTTACATGATGAGATATATTGTTTTGTTAGTGACCATTGGTGATATAGTACACTGAAACAAGATACCCACTGTGAACTGTACAATAACTCTCAGTAAGAAATTGTGCAATAACAGTGTTTTTCACTCTTTGGTGCTTTTTAATGAATAGTGATTATTCACCATCACGTGTTGAGTCTCTCACTCATGAATCTTTTCACACAGTGAGTATAACACAGAGCTATGGCTCCACTTTTGTTCACTCATACTGATTTTGCAGCATTGTTGTATCCGTGCCCACAGTGAGAAATAAATATCCCATTTAACACACCTTAAACTCACATTATGAAAAGTGTTTTTTAAATAATCTTACTTAAAAAACCCTTAAATATCCAATGAACACTATTTTCCAGAGCCAATGTGAGTTTATTCTCATGTCAAACAAACTGTACAAATCCCCTAAAACTAATTCCCACTACAACAAAAGGCAACAAACCCTGATATTTAATTTGTTGCAACCCACTATTATTCAGCGTTTTTGCTTGAAAAAACCAACAAGTCATTTAATGATTCAGTTTTTGAACATATTCTTTTAAAAATGAGCAACACGTATAATTTAGTAACTGAACAGAGTGAGAATAATGCATCTACTCCAAATAAATAAAAGCTTCCACTCTGAAACACTCACGAGGTTTTGTGGACATTAGCCATTCACTGCTATTCCATTGTCTCTGTTTGTGCCTGTGCAGATATTTTTGGCCCGTTTTTTTCTCAGCACAACAATAATATTGTTAGAAACGATGGCCAGTTTGGATAAAGCCAGGAGTGAGTAATGTGTCGGGGGGTGCTCCATCTCCGCTAATTAAATGACGGAGAACAAGCAGATGAGAGAAATGCTTTAATTTTTCAAAGGTGACACGCAACCAGGCACATTATGTGCCAGCTATCAACATACATAACAGG